>ML776557.1:597610-634548 GCA_009831015.1 Picea engelmannii | reverse complement strand
TTGACTTCTTTGACTTTGGGGGCTTCAAGCCTTCATGTGGGGGTCCTTCATCTTCGTAAGGCTATAACTCTCAAACCATGAGGAGTTATGTGACATTCCACATACCACCAAAAATGGCATGACAAGCACTATCCATCTAGGATTGTTTCACCAACAATTTCCTTGATCTTCATCTTGTTATTCCTCATACAAGCATGGGTCCTCCAACCTTTCTTCTAGGATAACTCAATCCGTAAAGCGTCTTCCCATGAGGGATTTCACCATAAGGGGACCACTTTGGAGTTCATCCATTTGTACACCTTATCAATTACGATAAGACAATAATGAGAGCATGGGTCCTCCAACCATTCTTCTAGGATAACTCAATCCACAAAGCATCTTCCCGTGAGGGCTTTCACCATAAGGGGACCACTTTGGATTTCATCCATTTGCGCACCTTATCAATCATGATAAGATAATAATGAGTCATCTATACATTTTTCCAACAATGCATCATATACCAATGGAACCACATTGATCCATCTTCATCATGTATCAATGAAAACTCATTGATCCATCTTCATCTATGCATTTTCATTTAGGAAAATACATATTATTACATAAATCATCAATCAATCAATCCTTTGACATCAATCAATCAAACCATTTGCATCAATGACAACATGATTCAACAATAATATTATATTATTATTTCTTTGAGACTAAGGTTTGGACATAACCTATGTTATCCTAAGTTCCTGTGGAAGGGGAACACATGACAAGCTGAGATCATGTATATTCATGAAGAAAGGTGTCAATATTGGCCAATGCATTTTTATGTGGGAAGGTTAGTTCATTAGGAGGTTCACCTGTGTTATCACTGAAATATCGTCTGCAACATTGCATGCAAATGGTTACAAAAACACAACAATGCCAACAACAATTAGTTCACCTGCAACACTAAAATACATTTCAAAAGGAAAAAAACTATACAATTGGGAAAAAAAAGATATGTGCAAATTCACTAAAGGAAGCGTGCACACAGTGTGCAGGACAACAAAGCCCTCAAAGAGCACAATGTGCCAAATGTATGGTTGTGTATGGAAAAATCTGCGCACACCTGTGAATGATGCATTTATGGTTCTTGTTGCCCCCCCAACCGCTTATGGACCAACTCCCAATCTGATTTGACCTCCATATCTGAGTGAAATTAGAATGAGGGGTTGGTCAAGGACCAAAGGGTGCCCTAAAAGTCCCCTTGTTCACACCAAGAACCAATTATATTTTTCCTTGAAGAAATTCTATAAATGAAATCCATGGGTGCACTAAGAAACCAAGATCTTCATAGTATTTTTATGCTACCTCAATTCTCCCTTGAGAATCCTCTTTTGTCCTCGGAGTATTCAAGCACCATTGCAATAGGACATCCCACTCACCTCTTGATGCAATAGGCATTGATTTTCTTCACCATTTGACATTTTTCTTCCATTGTTAGAAGATATATCCATTAGGGAACTCAAGATCCCTCCCAAGGAGGAAGAGGGGACCCATAAGTCCTCATTTTTCTCTACAGTGTTTTTCCTACTAATATAGTTACCATTGGTGGCATTATCTTGGTCATTGGTTGATTTTTTTATGGTTCTAATTTTCTCATGCATTCTAACTTTTATTTCTTAGTTGTTTTAGTTTTTTTCTTTGTTTATTACATGTGTTTGGATTGTTTAACCCACTCACGAACTTTTTTATTGTCTAGCAGGCCCAACTAGGCATGCAAGTGTCATTGTTTTTCTCACCCAAGTGACGAAACATACGCAATAGATTGACGACCATACTGGGGATAAGGTATCAAATTACACCCTATGTGGGCTTAGAGAGCACTTATTTTTAATCAATTTGTCTCACAGGTACTAAAACCGGCCTGGCCTTACCTGTCAAAAGCAAAATTCTGAGTTGGAGGAAAAAAATTTCACTCAAAAATCCCCTCCCCCCACACGTATCTGAAAGTGTGTGGATTTTCCTTTCCATAGACACACACTCAACATACTATGCACCCCACGTGATTCTTTTCTCTGTGTATTCTGTGCACTGTGTGCCCTCCGCGCACCTATTAGAATTGTAACCCACACACATATCCATATTTCGAAAATTGTATGGGTTTTTGTGATGATTTGAGGGCCCCTAGCCTTCAGATTATTGATTTTGTACAATTTGTAATTCTCATGCACTTTGTTGGAGTTGAAAGTCACTCCTGGATTGCAGTAGGAGTAGAGCCCGACACCCATTAGTTTTATGTCACGATTTGTTTATAAAGGTTGATCAAATGGAAAGAAACTTAGAACCATATCATTCTAACTCAGAAAACTAGGCTAGAACAACAGTGACATATGAGGTCTTGACCTAACTTAAGCCAGTAATAATGATAGTGGTGAGTAAGTGGAGGGAAAGAGAAGGGAAATAAAGTCTGCTCTGGACATCTGGTCTTCCAACAATCTTTACAAAAAAGGAAAAGTCTCGGATAGGAGATCCTCTCAGAGCCAAATAAACTTCAAAATGAATCTAAAAAGATTGCAGAACTGCTATAATCAAACCTACATTATATAGCTATGCAACACCTGACTGCATCATCCATGCCCGGGCTTTCAGATTTAGAGGAAAAGGAAAAGAAGAAGTTGGCTGCCATTAAGAAAGAAGTCTCAAATGTTCTTCTATAACCAGAGAACCAAAGGCTAAATTAAATATTTACAATTAGGAGTTATTCTCTACCATTGATCCTTACAAAAATATAAAAACTGAGTAAATATACTCCTAAATCTTTGCCCAACAGAGGCATCTTAGAACTTCTTTAGTCAAATCTGGCCTGAACTCCTTCGTCAGACGTCACCTTAACTTTGCATGGCCTTTGTAGGGGGGTATCTGAAACATTAAAGGATAAAATAGCGTGTGAAGACTCCTCTGGTCAGACGAGGACTCAACATGGCCTCTTTGTAAAAACCCAGCATACAGGACTATCTCGGGTAGACTGCCTACTAGAACCTTCATGCTTTGCATTTAATGAGTGAGTCGAGGTTTCAACTACCTCCCCCACCTTCATTTACTTTTAGCAGGGACCAAGATCGAGGCCGATTTGAATTGGTACCTGGAGAATGCAACGATACCTTCTGCAACTAAACTCAGCGCTTTGGCCCTTTGCACAATTCTTTCTATCACCCCAAGTGACCACGGGTTGTGACCCTATGCCTATCTTCAAAGGCTCTTTAAGGATTTTGCGTTTTGACAATTATGAAATGTAGTGGAAGGAGGAGACCCTCTGTTCTCTTGAAGTCCTGGTAGCCAAAATGGCTTGATCGCGTGCTACATGTCCCATTATATGGATGGCCTAGATCACTTATCAAATGTGGGACCACCTCTAGCCTAGATCCTTTCAGCATTTTGGGCTTCGAGGTTTTGAAATGCAGTGGAAGTAGGAGACCCTCTGTTCTCTTGAAGTCTCGATAGACGAAATCGCTTGATCACACTCCACGTGTCCCATTAGATGGATGACCTAGATCACTTCTCAAATGTGGGACCACCTCTGGTCTGGACCTTTTCAGCATTTCGCGCTTCGGGGTTCTGAAATGCAATGGAAGGAGGAGACCCTCTATTCTCTCAAAGTCCCGGTAGCCGAAATGGCTTGATCATGCGCCACGTGTCCCATTGGATGGATGGCCTAGATCATTTCTTGATCAACGGTCCTGGTTCTTTTGGGATTTTGCACACCAGGGGTACATGATGCAAGGAGGAGAGACCCTTGTATGTTGAAGTCCTGGTAGCCGAAATACCAAAATGGCTTGATCATTTCATGAATTTGGCCATAGGAGATGAGCTCAGGTGCTTGACCATGTGCAACTCTGTGACCCAAACTTACCCGATGGCCGTCGATCTGCCCCATCTATGGATCCTTGCCATTGAAAGACAAAGTGCCCACTCGCTTGATTTTAAACCCAAAATGGGCTTCTTCTGTGGGCTTCTCTCGGCACTCATGGCTGCGGCCTTTGAATAAAATGCATTTGATGGGTTTTTAAACCCCATTTCTTGGCATTTTACACCAAGGGCTTGAAATTGGAGAGAAACACCCTGCTTGCAAGAATTGGCACTAACACACTCCACTTATAATCCCTTCCCATATGAAAGGTTAGATAAACATAGACACTTAGGGGGTAAAAATAACCAAATATTCTCCTCTTTTTCTTTAGTTTCCACATGGATGGCTTGTTTGGTTTGTAAAATTTAAGTTGAGATTCTTGCTATCACATATAAAAACACTTACATTGGGACCAAAAATTAACTTTGATAATTGAGTATGCTCTTCTCTCGCACCATAGAGCAATCTTGAGAACCAAAAAGGTGGTTAAAGGGACATTTCACCTCCCTTAACAAAATATTTAGGAGAGGACAAAGCCCCCCTAGGGCCCCTCTTAGTTTCTTTTTTGAAATCATCTTAAATTTGTAAGGGCCCATACATGCCCACATGTTGCAAACTTAGGATTGTTTCTTGGAAATTGGTTTCTTAGTTTACATCACTAGGGAAGTTTAAATATCAAAGTAAAGGGCCCATACATGCCCACATGCTTACAATCTATGATAGTTTTCAAGCTTTCTTAGTGTAAACAATATTTAGGGAGTTTAAAGGATTGGTAAGGACCCATATGTCCACATGCTAGTTCTTTAGGGATTTTAAAATTCCGCAAGGTTGTACCAATGACACTTAGTAAGCTAGGTAACAAATATTTGTAAGGACCACAGGAAGTCCACATGTTGCAATTTCACACATAAATTATTAAAAAATTGGCACATTTTTTCACTTTCTCACACACAAAGTCATTCCTCACTCACATAATTTCCATTTTGAATTGTGGAGGTTGAAGCAAGTTTTCTCGAAAGGAATTCTAAAATGTCCCACTAATTCTTTGGAAATACCCACACACACTTAATTAAAACGTGATTGGTTCACACCCCCAATCTCTCAGACCACCACATCTATTTTTTTTCTAAAAACTCATTAAGTTTTCCTCCACAAGAGGTGCCGAAATAATTTTTTTAGTCTAGTTAGGATCTTGGGGGTAGGCATCCAAATAATCCCCCTTTATCTGGTTCTCACATTTTCAAACATAAGAAGTTGACAAATAGGGAACTTTCAAGTCCTTCAAGTCAAGTGTTCCTACACTATAAGGCAGGGAGATACCTATGAAGGGTTGAAGGCCGAGGTCCAGTTGTTCTATGTGTCCCCCCTTGAGTCACCCAACTCTTTGAAGGGATCCAGCCCATGACCCATTTCTTAGGCCAGAAATATAAATGTCGCACTTTGACGAAGGTACCTAGTGACCAAAATTTAGGACATCTACCCAGGTGGAAATTGTGGGCTGCAATTGCACCTTGATCAAATTTTGTGTGGCTATTGGAAAATATCGCCATCTCTTTTGGGATATGCACCCTCTACCCCTCATTATAACTAATTATTTTAAGCTTCACTAGTTCCTCTTCCGGTGGCTTCAGACCCCACTATTGAGTTCTTTTGGAAGGCACAATGTTATTTGAGAGGAAGTACGATACATATTTTAAGACACGAGCATTTTCTTTTATTTTTTCCCCCACGCAAAAAAAATCCACCTACCCAGATGTTTGCTTATTTACAATTGATTTATGTATGATGATCATCTGATTACATAAAATTGTGAGTTGTACTATCTTGTGAAGGTCCACATCATACAAATCTCTTTTTCATTTATTTCGCTTATCACCATTGGTACACATTCACTTTTCTAGTCAGAAACCATAGGGGACCCACACAATCTCCGTCGTTCCAGATGCCTGCAAAATCTCCCTCCTATTTTAGTAGGAATCCCTAGTCTTTCCCACCCATCGGATCAACCATCTCACACCTCTATGAGTGATACTATTTTGGGATCAACTTTACTTGGTTCCATTTTGCTTGGGCCCAATTCCCAAGTCCATCCATACAATAGTTCTCCTTCACAAGGAGGTGGGGGGAAAACTTCCCCTCAAGGATGAAGTACCACCCCACCCAATCCCTCTCAAGGGACAGGTCCATAACCTACTCACATGATGGATGTAAATAATCCTCCACCAACTCTCCCTATGCCGTACTTGGCATCCTTTAACATTCCTAATCTAACCAAACTCACAAATGATCCCAATTGGCCCAATATGCCTACCAAACTACCTTCAAATATTCCAAAGTTTTAAGGAAAACTAGGGGATGATCCCACAAACTATTTCATGACCTTCCAATTGTGGTTCTCTTTAAACAACATCATGGATGATTCCATCCTCTTAAGGTTGTTTCAATGCACTCTCATTGGTTCCTCAGCCAAATGGTATGTGGACGAAAAATCAGGGTCCCATGCGACCTTTGAATCATTGGCCAATGCCTTTTTGTCCTTTTTCCAACTACAAGTTCACCATGATACTGGCTTAGAAACCCTCTCATATTTCAAACAAACTAATACTATCCATATCGATGATCACATCCATGAATGACATCGACTTCATAGTTTGTGCAAAGCAGAAACCACCAAAGAACAACATCTGGATTGGTTTCTCAAATCACTTGTCTTTTTTATCACCAAGGATGTCACACCCACCTTCCCTCAAATAGAGGAGGAGACCATCAACAATTCTCAACATTTTGACCGCATCTATGCTTAGTCAGGTTACTTATACACAGTGTTTCATGATGCACCTCAACCCAGACCATTTGGCCAGGACAAACCTGGGATGTCCCACACTGTGGATGGGTTGATTGGTTCCATGACGCACCAACAACCTTACAACCAACCACCACCTATTTATGGTGCACCTTAATATCCACAACCCTATGGAGGACCATCTCATTATCCTCTTCCATCTTACTGACAAACATATCCTGTTACTCCCCCCCACCTATGAGTGGGCTTTCACTGATACCCATGATGCATTCAACCTCTCAACCAAGTTTGGGTACACCTTCTACCTCAACATATAAATTGGGCAATAGTGAAATCCCTTCACCTTCCTATGTTCCCTATGGATCATTGCCAAAACAAAATTCATATTTTCTATTTCCTGGTCCTCCACAACCATTTTCTCCTCCACACAGACACCCACATGCCGGTGTTAGCTTTGTTCAACCCTCTCCCATTCAACAAATTCAAAATTTTAAATGCTTGAATATGAAAAATGTGGCCCATCAACCGAATAATGCCAAAAAGAAAGGAAAAAACCGAAACAATAATAACTTGGGACTAGGAGGAAATAACCCCCAACAAAACCTTTCCACTGGGGGAAACCAGAATCCCCAGGCAGACAATAGCAAAAAACGATAAGGGAGGAACAAAAGCAATCCCAGGACAAACTTCCCCTGTGCTCTCTGTGGTGAGTATGGACATTATACTCACCATTGTCCCCAAATTTTCGACTTCAAATGAATGAAATAATCTATGAATGTGCCACTTCCTCCAGCGTCGCCTGCCCCTCAGTAGGCCCCACCAAAATACTTGCAAAAACCACCCTCGACCGTGTTGCAAAACCCTATTCCACGCCTAGGTGTGATGAATACCCAACAAAAGGTACACCCTTCCCCACCACAAATGGGGTAGTATCAAAAGCCAGAGCCCATGCACCCTGGAAATCTGGTTGATCACAATATGCTCCTCAACAATGAAGAATAAATTATTTTACAAACATGTGGTCATCAATACGACACCCCCCTGAATCTACTCCAACCACCTTGGAAGTGGCTCCATATCTAGTTGGACAACCCTTGATGATTCCACAACCTAAATAAAAACCAAACATTCTCATACCCCACATTCCATTACGAAATAATGTCAATAACCATTATGCTAGGGAAACCCATAATTACAGTTTGGTCAACGACTTAGCTTAGTCTCCTGTAGCCACGTCTGTATTGGAGGTCCCCCAAAATTTTCCAACCCAGCGGAAATCCTTTCTTTCCACCTTGGGGGAAGTCAACCTAGATAATACTAGACTCATCACATTCAATCTAGATAGCGGAGAACCACGCCTCCCCGCTCTGGTAGCTTTCCAGATACCACTAAAGATTCATAACATCACAGTTCATCGATGTATTATTGATGAAGGTGCATCCACATGCATCATGTCCAAAAATGTATGGCATAAAATTGGCTCCCTTGAGCTAGTACCATCCTCCATCACCTTGTGATCCTACAATGGTTGACCATCCTCCCCTGAAGGGCTCTTCCAAAATGTCCCTGTCAAAATCGGGGGAAAATCCATCCTCATCGACATAGAATTTATTGATGCCCCACTTGATTAAAACATCTTGTTCGGATGTAGCTACACGTACGCTATGAAGGTCATGGCCTCTTTTGTGTTTCAAATGATGATGTTCCCCCATAATGAGAAAATCATCACCATCGACCAAATTACACATTATGAGCCTAACTGCTCAACCAAAATCGATAACATTCTTCCGCTTGTTCGCACTAGATTGGATGCTTATTTAGTCATTGACATGGGTCCTAGAGTTTTTATAGATCCATCCTTGCTGGGGGCATATAATGGAGAACCACCCCTCCTACACCCTTCAACACAAGTGTGTGTAATATCTTCTAATGGAACAGATACCAGAGACACCATTCCTCCCATTGTGCACCCCCCCTCACATCGAAGTTCCACTAGTTGAAGAACCATTTCCTCAAGAATCCTTTGAGAACCCCACTAAACCACTTAGCCTGGATTACTCCCCCCCCCCTCCAGAGGAAAATCCCAATTTGGGAGATAGTCCCCCAATCCATTACCCAAATTCCCTTCTTCTACCCCCCACCTGGAGTCCAAGCATTCTAGGTATCCACAAACCTTACCCTTCCCAACATGGTACTTTCCATCCATGTATGGTATCTCCATTCACCTGCGATGGTTCCTCAACCATCTCACCCTCCTCAGATAGAGGGAATACTGATGTAGATCCCAGTACAGGCTCCTACCACACCACCATCCTCCCCACTGTCGGCACCACCATCGCTGATGGGGGTAGAAGAAAGAATAAGGAGAACACAACTCCACTTCATCCTTGAGTTCAACCTCCTTGTGCACTATGCGAAAGAGAAGGGCACCCCACTAATATATGTCATACTCTTCCTGAGTTACACAATCTGATCCAACTCACTAGAGCAACCACATTGCTCACCACTCCACCTAGTACATCCATCGCCACTTTGGAATCCTCCACTATAGGAAATAAAGGGTTGGGAAACAAGTTTGCTTGTGCCATATGCTCAGAGTATGTCCATTATACTCATCATTTCCCATCTGTACCTCAATTTCTCCAAACATTAGTTGCAGTACACCAAATGTCTCAGACCGAGCCCTCTTGACCACCTTCTATTGAGGCTCACATTAGTAATATTCGATACATTTAATCGTTAGTACCTGGGAGAATGAGGTACTCTCCACATTATCAAGACATTCACTTTCTGTCCAATGGTCCCTCACACCCTGTACATGATATCCCATCTATGTCCTCTCCACTAGAGGACAACTACCATGTGATAGTTCCCCCTGTCACATCCTAGGATCCCTTGTATTCTTGCATTTTTCACTGCGATGAAGATATCCTCTAAGAAATAACTACCCCCGATTTTCCATGGAATGCGCTCCATCATCGAGCACTTTTCCTTTCATAGGAGGCCTTCCATCCTCCTCCCCAAGCCTCCATTTGTGCAATCAAAACCAAGGATTTTATTCCTTTGGGGCATATAGACTGGTTCAACAACCCTATCCTTTCCCTCGATTCTTTTGAAGAAGGAAACATGGCCAATATCTCCCCCACCATCAAAATCGACATTTCCATCAAACCGAGAATTGTAGAAGAAATCACCATTGGTGCCACATGATCCCAGAAATCACCTGCTACAAAGCTCTCTTTCAAGAATAGCAAGATATTTTTTCCTGGTCATATACAAAGATGCTCGACATTGATCCATCTATAGTTAAACATTGAATCGACACTTGGCCAGATGTTTCCCCAGCACGTCAGAAGCGGTGAACCCTTCACCCATCCAAAGTTGTGGCTATTAAAGCTGAAATTGACAAGTTACATTCTATTGAGTTCATCTAGCCCATTGCGTACACTTTGTGGGTATCCAACCCTGTCCCTGTTAACAAGAAACATGGCACTATTCGCATCTGCACAGACTTTCGTGATCTCAACCATGCTTGTCCCAAAGACAACTTCCCAATGCCTTTCATCAACCAAATTATCGATGACTGTACCGACCACGAGGAATTTTCCTTCATGGATGGGATCTCCAGCAACAATAAAATCCAAATACATCCAACAAATCAGTATAAAAATTCTTTTACTACCCCTTGGGGTACCTTTGCCTATCGCGTCATGTCTTTTGGAATGAAGAAAACAAGTGTTACGTTTCAACATGCCATGACCTATGTTTTTCATGATCTTGCTCACATCATCCTTGCCTATTTGGATGACCTCACTACTCTATCTAAAAAGTGAACCCAACATTTAGACGACTTATGCACCATTTTCCAATGGTGTCGCCAATATAATATCCGCTTGAACCCCCTCAAGTGCGTATTTTGTGTCACTGTCGGATGCCTCCTTGGGTTCATTATTTCCTAACACAACATCATGTTGGACCCCCTCAAGGTCCAAGCTATCAAAAAAATTACACCACCTAGGAATTTACACCAACTGCAGAGCTTACAAGCCAAAGCTAACTTTTTATGCCGCTATGTCCCAGATTACACCACTTGAGCACATGGTTTCCTTTGTTTACTATGTCATGATATCCCATTTCGATGGGATGAACATGCTCAAACCATTTTTGATGATTTGAAAGCAACCCTATCCAATGCCCCTTTGATTAGTCCTCCAAACAATGATTGCAATTACATCCTCTACTTGTCATCCTCAGCCATATCAATAGTAGGAGTCCTTGTCCAATTAGGAGATGATGGGTGTGAGCATGTCATTTACTACATCAGTAAAAATATTTCTAGACCACCCCTAAAATACAATCATGATGACAAACTCACCCTCGCAGTAGTCCTCGTAGTCCAAAAACTGCGACACTATATCCTACTTCGAACTACCAAAGTCGTTGCAGAATCCAATCCCATGCACTACTTGCTTACTCAATGAACAATTAATGTAAAATTTTCCTGATGGATCATTATCCTCTAGGAACACGACCTAGATTTATCAACTCCCAAAATCAAGAAAGCACTTGTCCTCACCGAAATCATTATGGCTTTTCCCTTAGACACTAAAGCTTCACCCGTCAATATGGATTTTCTTGAAAAACAACTCTTCTTCATTCCCTTTGATGACCCCTGGTATGACGACCTTCTCATCTACCTTCAGACACATAAGTTTGGGTCTCATCTCTCTCGAGACGATTGTTGACATATTTTTCATTAGGCCCCTAGATACCTCCTCATCGGAGACATCATATATCGATGTGGGGTCGACACCATTCTTCGCCGATGTCTAACCATCGACGAAGCTAATAGAGTATTGAATGATTTCCATAGAAATGCTTGCGGTGGTAACCTCTCGGGTATGTCCACCGCCCAAAAAATCATTCAAGCAGGGTACTTCTAGCCCACGTTGTTTCATGACTGCATCCATGCTGTCAAGTGATGCAAAAAATTCCATCTCTATGCAAAAAAAGCACGAGCGCCACCCGCTCTTCTACATCCAGTCATCACTGCCAGTCCGTTTTTCAAATGGGGCATAAAATTCATGACTTTCAATCCTCCATAGAGTAATGGATAGAAGTACATTTTCATGGCAGTCGATTACTTTACCAAATGGGCCAAAGCCATGCCCACTTTCAACAATACCATTGTCATAACAAAGCATTTTTTCTTCAACCACATCATTACCTGTTTCAGAGTCCCACTACTATTAGTGTCCGATCATGGTAAACACTTTGAGAATGAGATCTTTGTGGAACTCTCCTCAAAGTTAGGATTCTCCCATGAGTTCACCTCCCCATACTACCCTCAGTCCAACAGACAGGTAGAGGCTGTCAATAAAGTCCTCAAAACCATGCTACAACATACCTTTAACAAACATAAGACTAATTGGCATCGTATGTTGTTTTCCACGTTATGGGCTTATCACATGGCAGTCAAAACTGCCACTGGTTTCACATTGTTCCACCTTGTCCATGGGATCAAAGCCACCCTCCCTATCAAGTGAAAAATTCCCACGTTATGCACTGCCATGGAGCTATTACCTGACACTGATCCAATGGAGCAATGCTTGCTGAACTTACAGTCATTGGATGAAGATCATCGATCTTCATTACAAAACAATGAGGCAGCTAAAAAAAGGTCCAAATACACCTTCGACCACCATATCAACCTTCGCTCATTCAATGAAGTGGATCTCATTCTATCCTATGATATCATCCATGATACTCTCGGCCATGGGAAATTCTTGTCCTTATGGCATGGACCCTACATCATCCAACACTGCCTCACTAAAGGGGCATACATCTTGGCCTCTCCAGAAAGCTACCCAATTAGAGAACACATCAACGGGTTGTACTTAAAGAAGTTTTATACCTGAGCGTATCCATTCTACCCTAGGATTTTACTTTGTACACATTTTTAGATTTTTTAGTCTTTTTTTTCGCCACCACTCCTGATTTAAGATCTACCATCCATGTTATTGACAGATGCATCCTTCATCAGCCTACCACATCAGTTATGCTGATGGTGTCATCCACTAGACCCAAAATCTCGCTTCGACCACTTCGATCCTTTATACCCCCTCACATGTGCCACTCCACTCGATTGGCATATGTTTGGGCTTGGCCACCAAAAACCAAGATGAATACACTGTCGTCATCGGTCTCCTTGCTGAGGCCATCCACCGCCACATTCGTCACCCTAGAGTTCTCTTAGATTCCTAGCTCATCATACTGTAGCTCAACAATGTATATCGCATTCCCTATCCTTGCCTCTTTCACAAATACCTACAAGTTAGACTCTTATATCACAGCTTTGATTCAATCACATTTACACATATTCCAAGACAATTTAATCAAATAACAGATACTATGGCTAACATAGTGTTAGATTGGCATTCATCACATCAAAACATCATAACATATACATAATCATCATAAATTTATCACAACATATATATTAGACATCATAATTCACCAAAAAACATCAATACATACATGAGCCCAAGATATATATATATATATCCTCAAAAGTGTCATAAATGTTTACAATATACAAAATATATAGTCCCTTTTTCCAAACTTCCACCTTCGGTTACAAGAGCTCCGAGCCTTCTTTTTTCGATCCATTCTTAGCCACAGGATCCTAGTCCTGCCATCTACAGAGTCACATTCCCTGGGTCATCATATGAACTTGGCCCCAGGGGAGCATTTTTCTCATGTCACATTCAGGTACACATACTCATGTTCAACATTATCAGATAATTGTTATATGTTCTTTCTCATAAGATATTATTCATGTCAGGTATTTGTTTGTTATGTGTGTAGGTACTTGGTCATCACAAATGATGCAAACCCTTCAAGTATATATTTGACACTGGAATTTCATTATTCCCTCTGACAATCAATTGCATCTCCCAGTCACACCCTCTGACATTCACCTTTAGGGTCCTTACATCCATCTCTGCAGTACCATCACCTCTACTGAATTTTGGTAGTATCACCCAATAACACTCTCTCCCACATGAGTTGTCCCATTCATAGTTCCCCTTGGTAACTTGACACTCATGTTGATTTCACCCCTTAGGGATGGGAGTATCGATAGTCTTATGCACTTCCGAGAATAAAGACACATAATTCTTCTCATCATATTGATAGCTTTCCCAATGGGCTCCCAGGTTCTATCATCTTGGTTCTATTGACTGCACCCCTACAGTATCATTATCCCTCCATCTCATCCACCATCAGTTTTCCCATATGCAAATTTCCCTCCATTCATTTACCTCATACAAAAACCCACCCATGGCCGCCCCACCCTCCACTAGTTATCTTCTCAACTTGTGCCCTCACAATCCAAGCCATATTGCATTCGGGAACCTATTTCTATATCTATACACTCATCCCAAATTGTTCTTTATTTATTTGGTAATTGTAAAAAATCCATTGTTTCTAGCATTTACTTAGCTTTTTATCATCACCCCTAATGACCTTCTTTTTTCCCATAAAATCAACCCATGTCGCCCTCAGTTGGGGCATCCACTCTCTCTCTTCATCCTGACATCATTCATAAACCCCGAGTATCCCAAGTCCATGTACTCATGATCTCTGAGTTTGTCCACTTTGTTAGCCTCTGACACAATTTAACCCCATATCTAGTCGTCCCCCTGGCAGTAGATATAGTTTTACAGTTGTTTCCAATCCCCCTTCAAAATTCCCCAACCAAGGGTAGCCTTGAGTCTCACCTCATCTTGACTTCATACATATTACCTTTCAGTACATGATCTCATCTCAGTGGATTTCATGAAGACCTTTTCTTCTTGGAGTCATGTCTCCCTTTCTGTCAACACCAACACCATTTCCAGAAGGGCGACAATATCTTGACTCTCATTACCTTTACAATGAGGAGTCTTGGATGGCACATAGAAAATCATCATTTCTCTTTGATTCCGTTGACCCCCATAAAATTCAACTTCAACAAAATATCATGTTATGATGGGTCTTACTATGCGACTATTGCAGTTGTTTTACACCAGCCAAAGACCTATGAATTTTTTAGGCCATCAATGCCTACGAGTTATCAACACTTATTACAAGCATCCTTGCCTCACTTCAAAGTATGATCACCATTGAGAACTGTCATCTTCCATTATCAACCACCCCAGGGGGCATTGCAATTATCTACACCAACATACATCTTCAATTATCGTCTTACATTTTGGTTACATGACACAATCATGGGGCATGCCCTCCGTGTTTGTACATAGATTTTCTTTTTTATCCCTAGATAAAGGTTTGGGTCCCACAGTTTCCCCTCTCCTCCAATGAATTACTATTACAGTTCCTCTTAGCACTCTTCATTACAATGGAACTCTTAGTAGAATAAACATTGATGTATTTTGGCTATACATATGCTCCTAACCTCACACATCAAGGGGAATTTGTTATCACTGAAATATCGTCTGCAACATTGCATGCAAATGGTTATAGAAACACAACAATGCCAAAAACAATTAGGTCACCTGCATCACTAAAATACATTTCAAAAGGAAAAAAATATACAATTGGGCAAAAATTGATATGCACAAATTCACTAAATTAAGTGTGCGCACAGTGCGCGGGACAAAAAATCCCTCAGAGCGCACAATGCACCAAATGCATGCATGTGTACAAAAAAAGATGCGCACACCTGTGAACAACGCATTTATGGTTCTTGTTTCCCAACCAACCACTTATGGACCATCTCTGAACCTAGTTTGACCTCCATATCTGAGCGAAATCTGAATGGGGGGATCATCAAGGACCAACGGGTGCCCTAAAAGGCCCCTTGTTCACACCAAGATCCAATTATATTTTTCCTTCAATAAATGCTATAAATGAAAGCCATGGGTGCACTAAGAAACCAAGATATTCATAGTATTGTTATGCTACCTCAATTCTCCCTTGAGAATCCTCTTTTCTCCTTGGAGTATTCAAGCACCATTGCAATAGGCCATTCCACTCACCTGTTGAGGGAATAGGCATCGATTGTCTTCACCGTTTGACATTTTTATTCCATTGTAAGAAGAGATCTCCATTAGGGAACTCAAGAGCCCTCCCAAGGAGGAAGAGGGGACCCATAAGTCCTCATTTTTCTCTATGGTGTTTTTCCTACTAATATAGTTATCCATTGGTGGCATTAGCTTGGTCATTGGTTGATTTTTTTATGGTTCTAAGTTTCTCATGCATTCTAACTTTTATTTCGTAGTTTTTTTAGTTGGATTATTTGTTTATTACATGTGTATGTCTTGTTTAACCTACTCATGAACTTCTGTCTTGTCTAGAAGGCCCAACTAGGCATGAAAGTGTCATTGTTTTTCTCACCCAAGTGACGAAACAAACACAACAACCTGCCATTATTTCCATCCTCCCCAGGCACTCACGAAGACACACATAGAGATACACCTCCATGGTTTACCTTTGAAACCTACACACACCTATGAGAACACACACACCTATGGAACCTCCAGAAATTAAGCCATATTATGCGCATTTACGGAATGACAAACACACATGTACCTTTCCTGATCCAGTACCGTGCCTTAATGGATTGTCGTTGCTTCCAATGTAGTTATTTTCCTGAGCATAGATTACTTCTATTTTCTATATCCATACACAGGCCTTTTTGTTTCTTTTACCTATACCCTAGCTAGATTCTGAAGGGGTTTCACCTAAGCCTACTATAGGTTATCTAAGAGTGGGAGTGAAGAAGCGGGTTGTCATGCCCATGGATAGAAGAAGCAGGTTGTCAGGCCTATGAGAAACTCTCTCCATGTGAGAGAGTGTGCTAAGGAAGTGATTTCTCATGGAGGGAGTCTAGTAGCAACTACAAAGCTCTGAGAATTCTTTCCAGTATATTGTTGAAGCCCCAGAAAAGGAGGTGGAGAAGTTGATGGACTGTGTGACAATGAAGGTGTATACTCCTGGGGAAGGACAGGCTTGTGGGGAATGAGAGTCTGTGAGTGGTGGGTGTAAGTGTATACTTGGAGGAAATCCTTCCTATTGTACTATGAAACTTCCTTTTGTCCCTCCCTAGCCTAGGAATCCCTTACCTAGGTGGAGTTTAGTCCCAACTCAGGGGTGACTCACTACTGAGAGTGATGAGAAATGTGGTCTATGGATGGGAGGTTCGTGGAAGGTCTGCACACAGTTGGAGTACTTCAATTAAAATATAAGTAACAATTCTCTGTTCATCTATAGTTTGTTTATTTGTACATGTTATATTGATGAGTATTTCCTCTATAGGTTGTATGTATAGGCTTACTATTCTTTCCGTATTAATCTGTGTATTAGCATAATATGTTGTATGTTTATGTTTATATATATATGCAGATGATAATTGTTATTTCTATGAGGTATCATGGACCGACTTGTTGGCCTCCGAGGATTTTACCAAATGGTATCAGAGTAAGAGATGTTTACAGAGTGATGTTTCCTGACAGTTGGGGGCTAGGGACGTTACACCTTATTGGGTTACCCCTGAACATTGCAAGGATCACTTCCTAGATTTTTTTCCTCCCATGAGATGAAACTATAATGGAAATCATGTCTCTTCAATACCAACCTTGGAAACACCATCACCACCAATCCTCTTTCCTCCCCAATCAAGAGAGGATAGAAACACATATTTAAACCCTTGCTTCTATAGACGCCCAAGACCCATCCTTGTTACCCTCCACATCATATTCTTCTCCATCATAAGGAAACTTGGGAAATAATTCTAAGACTATCTCAATCGATATTTTAGTTAAACCTGGGATCATAGAACACATCCAGATAGGTGGAAAATGCTCTCCTAAAGAGATTGAATGTTACACTTCCCTTTTTAAAGAGTTCCATGATATTTTTGCCTAGTCATATGAAGAAATTCTAGGAATTGACCCACAGATCCTTGTTCATGAAATCAAGACATATATTTGAGCCCATCCCATTCAACAACGACTCCATCCATTTCACCCACGAAACTTTGTAGCAATCAAGGACATATTTAAAAAATTATTGAACATTGGTTTTATCTATCTCGTGCCCCTTACAGAACAGGTCTCCAATTTCATACCTGTAGCCAAAAACAAAGGCACGATCCGAGTATGTGTTGGTTATAGGGACCTTAACAAGGCTTGTCCTAAGGACAATTTCCCCACCCCCTTGATCGATTAGATCATCAATGATTGCACTAGATGCAAAGTCTTCTTGTTCATGGACGACTTCTCTGGCTATAATCAAATCAAAATCATACCATAGGACCAACACAAAACTTCCTTTATATGGCCATGGGGTACTTTTTCTTATCGAAAGCTACCCTTTGGTCTAAAAAATTCTTGTGCCACTTTCCAATGGGCCATGTCTTATGATTTGCATGACATTAAACATTTCGTGCATCCTTATCTAGATGACCCACCCAACATATCACCTAAGCAACAAGATCATATTGATCATATATGACAGATATTTATTCGCTGCCAACATTACAAATCCATATTAATCCAAACAAATGTATATTTAAATCTAGTCATCTCCTTGGTTTTATTGTATCCAGGTTTTGGATCAGGGTTGATCCCCTTAAAGTTTAGGCCATTATCAATTTTCCTCCTCCCTTTGCTATTAACCAACTTCATAAATTACAAGGACAAGAAAATTTCTTAAGATGGTTCATCGTCAACTACGCAAAAATTACTAAGGGTTTCATGTGATTACTTAAAAAGGGTATCCCATTCATTTGGGACAAACAAGCTCAACATTCTTTCAATCGACTAAAGCATGTTTTTATATCCACTCCACTATTGAAACCCCAAAATTGTAATCAAGATTTTAATTTGTATCTTGTGACATCCGATACTACTATCAGAATAGTCTTAGTCCAAACTGATGAAGACCATTATTGACTACCTTATTAAGGGCTTAGTTGGTGCTGAACTTCATTATCCTTATGTGGAGAAGTTGTCACTAGAAGCAATTTTCATTGTCCAACAATTATGGAATTACATTCTTCTTTGAACTATTACTATTATATCTAATGCTAATCCTATGCAATATATCTTGTCATGTCAAATATTGGGAGGTCGCTACTCAAAATGGATTGTCTTATTAGAATAATTTGACCTTGAATTCTCTACCCCCAAATGTGATAAATCCTTAGTTTTTGCAGAATTAATGACCAATATCCCCCAAGTCATTGATGAATCAGTGGTCCAAGATTCATTACTTGATGAATATTTGTTCCTCATCAAATATTTTGACCCCTGGTATGGAGACATTCTCATTTATCTCCATACTGAACACTTCCACCCTCATATGTCAAAAGATGATCGTCGCCGCATATGCCATCAATCCCGACACTACCTCATTGTTGGTGATACACTTCTGTCGTGGGGTAGATATGGTGTTATGATGATGTGTCATCCATTCATAAGTAGAAAAAATTCTTATTCACTGTCACTCTAGAGCATGTGGTGGGCATCTTTCCGGGTTAGCCACTGCCCATAAAATCTTACGCATAGGGTATTTTTGGCCCATAATCTTTAAATATTGCATGAATGTAGTCCAAAAATGTCACCCATGCCAAATTGTTTCTAAGAAAATGCATGCACGTCCCTCTCTCCTCCATCTCGTCATTATAGTTGGCCCTTTTTATAAATGGGGCATTGATTTTACCACATGTAAACCCCCTTTTGCTGTCGGTCATAATTACATAACTGTGGTTGTTGATTATTTCATTAAATGGGCATAATCCATGCTCACATACTCTATAGATGCCAAAACTGCAATATTATTCGTATTCAATCATATTATCACAATATTCGGTGTACCCAAGTCTATTGTGACCGATCATGGATCACATGTTTTATAGCATGATGACTGAGTTATCTACCCTTTTGCATTTTGACCAAGAGCACTCTTCTCCTTACTATCCACAAGAAAATGATCAAGTTGAGTCCATTAACAAGGTACTCAAAACAATGCTTCAAAGGATCATTGGAAAACATAAATACAATTGGCATATAATGTTATTTCATCTTTATGGGCATATCAAACCTCTACCAAGACTACCATGGGCTTCACACCCTTCCAACTTGTATATGGCTTGGAGGTAGTACTACCTATTGAATGTGAAATTCCTTCACGTAAGCTAGCTTTTGAACTCTTGCCCGATACCCCCACTGAAAAAGAGAAACTACTATACTTATCTCTCCTTGATGAGCGATGTCGCGAGGTCATCATGGCTAACGAATCCTGCCAAAAGAGAGTAAAGTCACAATATGATCAAAAAATTCTCCCTTGAACTTTTTCAGAAGGTGAATTGACCAAGACTATGATAAACTAGGCGTAGGAAAATTTGAACCATTATGGCATGGCCCCTATGTTTTTAAATTCACTCTTAAAAAAGGAGTGTATGAGTTAGCTTATTACGAAGGCAATATCCTTTCGGAGATATGTAATGGGCTCTACTTGAAAAAGTACTATGCATGAGAATTTTCACTGCTTAGTGCTTTTGTACTATTTGTACCATACATTTTCTAGTGTCTTATGGTTGGTTTTGTTTTCCCTTTGTATTCTAGACTTTGTCAATCTACTCATGTTTCACATGTCATCGTTCCCTTTACCCTATTTTGGTTATGTGGATGGAGCTAGTCGCACCTCTTGGAATGTTGCTTCCGTAGCTTGGGTACTCATTTCACCTACACATGACATAGTCATTTCCAAGAGAATATACTGAGGACATGCAACCAATAACGTTGTTGAATACATTGTCGGCATTGAACGTCTGACCGAAGAATCCTCTTTGGGCATTCATCATTTTATAGTACACCTAGACTCTGAACTGGTCATTTCCCAACTTAATTCAACTTATTCCATTAGACATCCTATTATTTTTTGAAAATATTTAGAGGTACGATTCTTGGAAATATAATTTGATTACATTTATTATGAACATATACCAAGGTATCTAAATCATCTAGCATATTCATTAGCTAATTTCATCATAATTGGCATTTAATTCATTAATACTTTTCAACATCAAGCATTCATTGTACATGCCATCACATGTACATAAGAAAAAATAACAAATTCATATGTCTATATATGTATATAAAGTGTGTTAAAAAACATCCAAAACCCGTATAACATAACAAAATTGGGCTATCCACCCATACATATATAATGTAAATATGCATTAGAATCGAACACCACTAGTCATTATGAGGAGCCTTATGATCACTATAACATAGTACTACTCATGCAACCTTACGCATAAGGCGCCCGAACCGATTCCCTACACCTACTACATTCCTTTTCATACACAGAGGTATGTCATCCATATGTGGTACTGGAATCCCCACAGTCAAGTGCTCAAGATTCTCCTCGAGGTCCTCTAAAAAATATGCATCCGCTCCTCCTCCATGATTCTCTCTCCTGACACAAAGTTGTTCTCCACCAATTCAATGAAGAAATCCCCATCGGACATACTGGTGCACAGTCTACACACCAAAAACTATTTGTTATGTTACACACAAAAAAAATTATAAAATAAAAAGTACCAAAAATATTGAACAAATTATCTTTCTTACCAAACTCGTCACTGAGCCTTTTCCCCTCAGGAAACACCATATTTGGGTCATCATGATAATCCACACTGTGATATGCATAGTTATCTATCGCCACTATTTGAAAATCCCACCATCGTAAAAAATTTGCATCAAACTGAAATTGAGCCCCCCCCCCCGAGTCAGGAAAGAAAATTGATGCACTTTTTCATCGTTGGATACTAGAACCAAGATTTTGGAACCCCATCCCATGGACATAAAGTGGGCACTTGCTTGAAGAAGAAAGATAAAAAAAATCGATCCATAACAAAATTGCTTTTTCCGCTCCCAACCTACATTTTTTTAAATCGTCTTTCATATTTTCCAACACTACTCCATACTAGTTGTACACTGTCGAGGACACACACATCATGACATAATCCACCTGACTTCTTGAAGCCAAGTGAGAACCTGTACTTCCAGTTTCTCATGTGATGGTAAAAAAGATAGTACAAAAGGTCAAATCATGTACTTTACCAATTGGAAGCTTATTTCTCTTTTGTGCTCCCAGGTGACAATAACGTGCCACATAGTCATCCACTTTTTCCATGCTCCCCGACCTGGCACCCACCAAAAATACCATCACACCATAGAGAGACAATCATGTTAAAAAGTATATTTCCTCGACCTCCAAACTCAATACTTGATCTTGTACAACAAATTATTTACGATCAACATCCCACATATCTACCAATTTCTGTAACATGAGTGGATGTGCCTGCATGTTTTGACATAAGAATAATTTTAATAACCCATAGTTTCTCAATGCATCAAGAGTGGTAGGATCGTCTATTGCTTCATTATAATTCAATTCATGTTCTCTCTCTCTCCATTCCAACATGATGCCCACACCTCCATAAAACATCAAAACTTGCATTAGAACCTATTTATATAAAAAATTCATCAAAATAAACTGAAAAATTTGGTCAAAAAGTTTCGGTTGCCCTACCCTTTGATAGACAGAGCAACCAAATCCTTTGGTCGCTGACCCTTTTTCTCCACAGAGCGACTGGTTGTGAGTTCAAGGTTCAATCACCCATCAACTTCTCCTCAGGAGCAACCGATCACCCTTCCTAGTTAAACTTAGAGTGATCGAATCCTTTGGTCTTCGTCAACATAGAGGCCAGGGGTGACCACGATTGGGAAAAATTTTCGTGGCTTAATACCACTTAACAAATGCATGAAATCAAAAACAAAAACATGGGCTTTGCGAGTTGGGATTCGATATCTTACTTGGTATCTAAAAGCTGCAGGATCTGTGGCTCCAAGCTCCACAATCGCCACTCCAAATTATAAGAAGAAGAGGGCTCTCCAAACTTTCACAAAGGTAAATAAGTAAAATGAGGTAAAAAATATCCTTTTCACTCCATAAGTGGTTTCATTTTACCCCTTTTCACACATGAAATAGTTCATTTTCTTCTCTTTTTGGACATTTATCTCTTGGGACCACATACTAATCACTCTCTTGGAAGACATGCTATTATTATAAGTTATGGAACCGTCATCGAGGACTATTTAAGCTTTTTTCGAACTCATTAAAAATGAAAATATTTATGAGTGATCTTGTTGTCTTTCACACTCATTAAAGTGAATTAGAAAGCATGTCTATTGAGCGATAATTTATCTCTTTTTCAGTCTCTTTAGACTATTTACGAAAAAGGAACACCCTATCCCTTGTGGTTAGGATATCTCCCCTTCGCATTGTTTTAAACATTTTCGGGCCCGACTAAATTTACGATAAAAGTACCCCCTGGAGTTTTCTTTAAGTTTTTCAGACTCCCTAAAACTAAAAACACCGACGAGAAAAATCCTACCTAGGCTCGAGAAAAATCCATAGGTAAGTATTTGGAGTCTTCTTTAAGTTTTTTAGACTCCAACATGAAAATACCCTCTAGTTTACCTTCTATGGACTCGTTAAACTCTACATTGAAGGACCCATAATTCATTTACAGGATCGAACCTCTCTTTCTTTAGGTTCCTTAAAAGTATGTTGAGGGACTTATTCCCAAATGAGATATATCGAGCATATGTTATCCTCCTCAAGCTCATAAAATTATAAGGAGGTACTCACTAATCATGATGGTGATTTTTAGAGGGTTTTTCCACATTGTTACCTGTATCATTTGACAACTATCACTTTTTGAGTCGTCCTTGAACAATGCACATGTTCCATCTTCCACTACAGTAGTCGGGTTATCCATTGTCTCTACTATGCTACAATCTCCATTTAAGTGTCATGTTCCATTGATGAATTCATATCCTCATATTTCATGACCCTGGTTATGGTTCTTTTTGAGTCAGTGCTACTAATTCAAGATATTTGTCATGCATAATTGTTCAAGGACAATCATCCCATGTCAACCACTTGCCATCTTTCATCCAAGTTCTCCCGACCACCCCTGTGTCAGTTGTGTTCTATCATTACACTCTTCACATCATCTGTACCTATTTCGTGTCGATTAATGGGGCGCACCTTAAGGCCATCCTTCGAAAGATTTCATCCTGTCGAATTGAACTCATTATCCAGGATCGAAGTCTAGAAACCCCTTTGTACCCTGGATCTTGTAGACATTAGTGGCTAGTATCCTTGCATTTTGAAAGTGGGTTTTCATCATTGGATCATGTCGAATGATTCTATGAGTGTTCAACATAAACACCTTTATTCACAGTTCGTATATTGTACTAGATATCTTGAGATCCACTATCATTATTGGTGGACTCTCTCGCGTCAGTTAATGATTCACATTAATGAATGGTAATATGATGATTCCTACCATGCTCGACATAAACTCACCTATTCACATGTTGTAGATTCATACCTTTCATATGTAATTCAAAGACCTTAGAAGAAGTTGTTTTTCCTATTTTTTGATTCTCTCTACCAAGTTGCACTAGTGATTTCTAGTGATTTGTTACGATTACTTTAGACATTTCTCTGTCATTGAGTCATCTCATTGATCTATACACTACATCATAGAGCCACATTTGTATTTGGTCATGGTTATGATCTCACTTGTGACATGGATCCACAATGTATATTTCATGGACATGACCTATTTATATGCGTTTTCCATGGATCTGTAATTTATTATTGGCGACTATGCTCTAGTATTTTTACCGAGCATGGGTATACCTGCCTTAGGGAATTTTTTCTATAGAATTGTCGATGCTCTTCTCCAAGATTATTTTCCCACAACTCTACACCTTTTATTGGTAATTTATTTCGGCCATCAAACACCTCTTCTTACCTCACACTTTAGGGGGCATATTTTATAAAGTTATTAACCCCATCACCCTTGGGACATCATCCCCTTGAGGTCATACACTCAAAACAACCATTTTTGTCCCTTTCTCCCTCCGTTTATGGCTCAATTTCCCTTTGGTCACCCTTGAACTTTATTAAGGGGGAGACTGAAGGGTTTTTTCACCCTCCCCAGTCTTCCTTGAGGTGACCAGTCGCTCTGTCTATGTGTACTGGTCGCTACCTTGCCTAGAAGCTCCATTTTTGGACTTAGTTGAAATTGGATGAGATTCTCCTCTGATTTATGGGGTTCTAGTCTCGAGAAGGATATTATTGGGAGCTCAAAGATATTATCCTACTTACCATTTGGTATTATCCCTAAATTTATATAAGAACTAAGCCATTTCCCATGAGAAAGGAGGAGAAAATGATTAGAAGAATTATGCCGGTGGTTTGGATTCAAATCTTGGGAAGAGCTTGCAGAGATATTTGTTCATCAACTAATTCATATGTAAGCTATATTGTTGTTATGATGTTTTAATAGAAAGTGTACTAAGTGTTTCCCTCTATATGATTGGTTATTTGTTCATAAGTTCCCATTTGTATAGATCTAGTAATGTTATGAGATATGACTTGTTATTAGATCTAATATCTATATGATTTAGTTGATCTTTGGAAGGTCTCTTGTTTTCTTGTTTTTAGATCTATATCATTTGGAGTAGGAACGATGATGGAACGAAAGTCCAACCATGAGCATGTAGGGAAAACCGTCTGAAATAAGGTGTGATCCTTTGTCACTCTCCCTTAGTTACTTATCATATAGATCAAATCTAGGAAACTCTGTAGCTTGCACTTCTATTCCTGTCTTAGGTATAGGAAGAAACTAAGGGAGATCAACTCCTTCAGGGCATAAAATCCCTACAAAAATATCTAAAATGGAGAAAAATGCATTTATAATAGGCTTGGAAAGGGGCTTAAAACACACAGAAATGTAATGACACACCACCAGAGGGGTTGCATCAGTGATCAAGTGCCAAGATTTGGGATAAAGCCTAAAATCCAATGCATGCTACCAAAGGTTACGATATCAACGATAAAAAAATGAAACACTTATGGTCTTCCCAGATCAATGACTCGTGATGCATATCACATTGCGAACATGCTTGCTATTTAATAGCACTCAATGATGAGAGGGTGTTTTTTCCCTTCTACGTGGATACATTGGATTGATTTTGCATCTCTCTGGGCCATGAGAAAACCATTAGCCTAAGCATGTGACACCACTTCCAACATATTAGAAAACCACCTTCCCATATTTTAACATGATTCCTAGTTGAACGATGATGGGGAAAACACATGGACACCTCCACTTCCACCTATACATCCACATGGCCAAATATGGAAATGACACATGTATATAGTACACTCCTCAGTACATGCACACGGTGATGATTAATTTTGGTCGAGAGACACATGGAATAACTGGATGCCACCTTTATTTGAAAAAATGTGTCACATAGTCAACCACATGGACCAATAGCCTTCTACCACATGACAATTGTACCTTACTGACATCATCAATGACATCATCCAAATTTTAACGCGTTTCACTAATTTCGAAGCTGTCACCAATATAAAGGTGACACATGTACCCAAATCATTTCAATAGGATAAAAGTAGGATTTTAATAGATTTTGTTGCATGTTGAAGCCGTATCATAAGTCAGATAACCACCTGATATGACAAATTGGCCTCACATATGGTCATCATGATCAATCATCACAATATTGGGTACAACCAATGGATGATTAGAATCATTGGACACATGTTTCACGTATCAACATATGATATAAAAGTATAATAGTTGGATGGAGAAAATAATTGGCTCCATCAACAGTCTCCCTCAATACGTGTCAAAATCCTGTAAGAGAAATATGAGGGGGATGTCACAACTGATATGCCAATTTTTGAGCTTCAACAAATTTTTTTTTTTTCTGAGCTGAATATCATGGAAGGTGATCTGCTTGCATTCATTCCTCCCTTAGGAGGGACCTATAGGCCATCATGGTTACTGATGTGTGATAAATTCCATTTGTTTTCACAAAGGAGAGTAAGGTATCTCCCTATGTGCATTGGTCCAGGATTAAGAAAGACATGATATCATGCAATTCATCCTAAGGTATAGTCATACTGTTCAATCAAAACCCAGCTGAAATAGATGATAAAGGACCTAGAAGTAGGGTTGACACTACTCCACATCATCAAGTGACTTGGGTTGAGAGGAAACGACTATCCATTATTCCAGCCTATAGATGGTCTCACCCATGTGGAAGCTAAAGGAGCCTATCCAGACAACTCTCTCTTATCGAGCATTTTTGAAGGATTCTGACTAGATGATCTTGATTGGGTAAAATAATTTCCCCTCAAAGACTTGTAGTAGACTTTATCATAGTTTAAAACCACCTTTTTACTAGATAGAGAAGAATAATTAAGAATCTATAAGTGGTATCAAGAATCAAGAAGTGGTTTTCTCATGGAAAGAGATATATAGAAGAGTCATAAGGCATATTACTCAGTTTTATCAGTAGATAGAGAGAGGAAGAGTATCTTAATCTAAAAGTTTAGATATCATCTAAGCTCCAACCATAAGGACATATCGTGAGAGGTAAATAAATAGGATTATAAAGATTCAATGAATTCTTTTGGTATTAGTTTGTAAACTCCATTTATCTTCTTCCATTGTATTCTCTTCCTGAGAACCCATCTCTTCTATTTTGAAATTTACTTTGAAAGACTTATCAATAAAATATCTCAAGAGCATCTTGGCACCATATGTGTTGTAAATATGTGTGGTTTCATGTTTGAATGAGGTTGATTTCATGTTATGAACAATCTTGTTTCATTTCTTGTTTGGGACACTAATTTATATGCAAAATTTCTAATATGTTGAATGTTTCAAATAATGAGTTGTGTGAAGCATACACCCTAAAAAAACTCATAATACATCATTGTTTACAGTACTAAATTCTATATTTCTCAACACATTTTCTTCACAATAAGCCTTACAATATTTATTTGTAACAAATACCTTGTATGAGTAGATTCCTTTCAGACATTCATTTTCCTTTTAAAACCTAATTTTATGATATATAGAAAATAATTTTCCCCTATATGTTGAATGTTTATCTAATCATCCTATATGTAATGTTATATGAGTTGTGAATCTTTACTGAGTATGTTAACGTCCTTGATTGAGAAAGATAACTTAAAAAACCTATTTGAGTTTTAGCTCCAAGGATCCTTGGTATCATTCCACCGACAACCAAGAACATCTCGAGGTCTAACATCCTTAAATGATGTCATTGTTGGGGACACAATTGTGAGGTTATTTTTACCTACGAATATGACAAGGTCAACATTGATTCTTGATGTTGAATGAGATTCAGACAGAAGGTTGTTTACCTTTCACCTAGCAAATCCATAGAGGAAAATATAAAATCAACAAAGAAGCATACTAGAGAGAACCTTGATCCTGCAATTATTCCAACCTTATGAGATAAAGAAAAGCTATTTTCCTTAAGAAATATCAGAGAAATAATTAAGTCATCTTCTAGAGGTAACCCTAATCTAGATATTTTTCCTCCTTCTAGTTATGGAATAGATAATTCTGATATGATATTTTATACACATCTAGAAGCTCACTTTGTTGTACAAATTCCTAGCTAACCTTTGATTGATTTTTAGAATTCAACTCTAGATATTTCTCATTTATCTAGTACTTCTCATAAGCCTTTCTTGAAGAACCCTAAACCTCCTCTATCTTCTAAATATGATAACCTTATCCTCAATCATTTAATGGATGCAGTAGGAGTAGGTAGAGTTGGGGGAAATCAATCACCACCAGTGAACCCTTGGGTAGAATCTAAATATGTATCTTTAAATATTCCCCAAAATACACATTATTTACTAGAAAATTATCTTAAATTGATTCTAAAATATGATGGGGAGAAGGAGATAACTCATGAGGATCAAATGGTTTCTTTCAAATATTTCACAAATAACTTATTTGTGGAACATGATGGTTTGTTTATGAGACTCTTCATCCAAAAACTTGAAGGAGATGTTAAGAAACGGTTTAGAGGATTACCCCATGCCTCTATCAACACATGAAAATTTATTGAAACTACTTTCATGAGGAAATGGGGGGAGAAGAGAGACCATCATTATTATATAACAAAATTTGGATCCCTAAAGAAGAAAGCTACTGAATCTGTAGTTGAATTTAACAAAAGGTTTAATAAAATTTACAACAAAATTCCTGTGGATATTAGACCATCTCAAGCAACTGCAAAGGTGATATATGTTGGAGGCTTTGAGGGTGAATTTTCCATGATGTTGAGAGAGATAAGTTCTACAACCCTCTTAATAATGAAAGATGATGCTATTGATATTGAAGGCAACATGACCACCTCTGGAAAAATCAAGCTAAAAATTGATCATGATGATAAAGAGAATAAGAAAGTTAAATAAGCTAGTCCCTCTGACACTAATAAATATTCTTAGGAGGCTAAGATTGAGGAGATGTCAAGACTCATCAAAAAATTATAAAATAAATTATCTAGGCTAGAAACTGAAGGAAACCCTCCAAACAAATATCCTAATGAAGAAGGCTCTTGGAATCCTAATGAGTTTAGGAGACCATTCAAGCCACAGATGTTTAGGAGGGAAAAAATAAACAAAGACCAAGCTTTTAGACCACCAATAAAAAATAACAATGATACTAATTCGGTTGAGGATTTTGGAGAGGAGGAATATATAGGTTTTCAAGAAGAAGTGAATTTAATTCAAGATAATCAGGGAGCCATGCATCTCACTCAACATGATTATGAAAAATATTTAAATGCTAAATCTCATAATGTAAATCAAGGTGAAGATCATGGGGGATTCTCATTCTCATAGAATCAATTGTTTTTTTATTCTTTACAAGTAGAATTACACAATAAATATGATCTCAGACTGAGACCTGTTGTGCCAAAAAATGATAATCAATCTCCATCTAAAAAATCACCTATAAATCAGTCTAGAGAGAAATTAAAAAAATAAATAATAACTATTACACAAAAGATTGATACCCAAGAGAAAGTCAAGGGGAGAAATGACCATAAAGATATTTATAAAACTGGTCAACCTTTTAACATTGAGCATGAACTGGGTAAAGTCAAGATACATATACCTTTAGTAGAGTTGGTCAAGAATTCTATGTATCAAAGGAAAATTGAGAAGGTTATGCATGGAATAGATTTTAGTAATCAACCTGACACCTTAAACATACATGATGAATTCCTAACTATTATGTTTGCACCTCACATAGACAATAAAGAATACTCAGTTGCACCTTTTTATGTGACTCTAAACATACATGATAAACTGCTACAAAATTTTATGTTAGATTCTAGAGCCTCCCATAACCGTATGCCCAAATCAGTGATGGAGAAATTGGGGCTATAAATAACCAGACCCTATCATGATTTATACTCTTTTGATTCAAGGAAAGTAAAATGTGAGTGTATGATCAAATATTTGGTGGTGACATTAGCAAAAATACCTGTCAAGAGTATCATGATGGATGTTGTTGTAGCTGTTGAGCCTGCAAATTATGGAATGTCATTGTCTAGATCATGGGAAGGAAAGTTAGGAGGTACAATGGAAATGGATATGACATATGATATAGTCCTAGTTTTTGGAGGTGAACATAGAATGTTGTATAAAGAAACCTATTTTTCTTATGTTTTAAGTGTCTACAAAAATAAAAAAAATCACCCAATATATGCTATTGAGGAATATATGGGTTGTTCCATATTGCCAATAAATGAAGTAGCTAAACAATCCCATAGATCTGAAAGTTTTTCTGCTAGTGTTGATACTGGAACTTATGAGCTTTGGAAATTATATTTTGATGGTGCTAATTCCAAGGAAGGTTATGGAGTGGGGATATTGATAGTATCCCCTACAAGATAGGAAATTATTTTGTTTTACAAGTTGGAGTTTGAAGCTACTAATAACATAGTTGAGTATGACGATTTGGTATCAAGATTAGAAGCTGCCAGAAAAATGCAAATCACCAAACTTGTAGTGTTTGGAGATTCTTAATTAGTGGTGAAAAAGTAAAGAGTATCTATCAAACTAAACACCCTAGAATGTGATTATACAAAAATATTTTTCGGGATGTAATGATAATTTATTTCAAGATTTTAATATCATTGTCATCCCCAGAGATGTAAATAATAAAGAAAACTCTCTAGCCTTAGCTGCTAGTACTTTCAAGTTACCTATAATCCCCCAAATCAAGTATGAAGTTGAAATGAGATACAGACCCTCTATCCTAGACAATATGAAACATTGGTGGGTCTTTGAAGATGATTAACAATTGAGAATATTCTTGGAGCTTATGGATGGTTTTTCCTCTACTCACATTGACATAGAAGAAGACATAGAGGATGACAAGGAAGTAGATAAAGGAGTTGAAAGATATACTCATTTTAACAATTATATGGAAATTTAACCATAAATTTATACAACCAAAAAATAATTTTATCTCAAAAGGGTTAGTCCCATTGGGATAGTTGTTTGACAAGAATGATGTACCTACAAAACTTACTTTCCTACCAAAAAATGAAATTATAGAGGAATGCAGTCTGGAAACAAATCAAGAACACAAATGTATCAAACTGTCTAAAGATTTGTCACCTGAATAGAGGCAAAAATATGTAGATATTTTCAAAGATTATGTGGATGTCTTTGTATGGAAGTATGAATATTTAAAGACATATGATACTACTATTATTGAACATATGATACCTATGAAACTAGGCACAAAGCCTTTTAGGCAAAAATTGAGACAAGTAAAACCTATTTTGATACCTATTATAAAAAAAGGAATTCAGGAAACTTATGAATTCTAAGATTATCATCCCTATGAGATATTTTGAATGGGTGTCCAAATTAGTTCCAGCAAGGAAGAAAAATGGAGGAATCAAATTGTGTTTTGACTTCAAAAATTTAAATAAATGTTCTTTGAAATATAATTACCCCTTACCCAAGATGGACCACATATTTCAAAAGGTAGTTGGATCCACTAGAATATCAATGATGTATTGATTCTCTCGTTACAATCAAGTGGATATGCACTTATATGACAAGGAAAATATTGCTTTTACCACTCCTTGGGAAACATTTATGTATCATAAGATGTCGTTTGGACTTATAAATGTAGGGGCCACATTTCAAAGAGAAATGGATATATATTTGGTTGGGGAGAAGGATAAATTTATATTCATATATTTAGATGACATGAGAATAGTTTTAAAATATGATGAAGAACATATTAAACATTTGAGACAAACCTTCATTAAGTGTAGGAGATTTGGTTTATCTTTAAATCCCAAGAAATATTTCTTTTCCATGAAGGAAGGGAAATTGCTAGGCCATGTAGTATCTAAAGGGGTCGAGATTGACCTTGAAAGAGTTGAGGCAATTCAATCAATTGGTCTACCCAGAAATAAAAAAAGAAGTGAAGTATTTTCTAGGCAAGATAAAGTTCCTCATAAGGTTTATACCAAAATTTGCTGAAATGATGAAAAATATTACAGATATGTTTAAAAAATATAGTGAAATTAAGTGGTCTGCTGATTCTAAAGATTCTTTTGAGAAATTAAAATGACTCTAGGAGAATCCCTTGTCTCATTTAGCCCTGATTATGATAAGGAATTTCTAATCTTCTCTTTTTCCTTTGAGAATACTATAGTAGTTGTCTTATTACAGAAAAATGATGATTATCATGAGTATCCCATTGCATTTTACAACAAGGCATTGAGGGATGCTAAGTTGAAATATAGTACTATTGAGAAGCAGACATATGCCCTAGTTAAGGCTCTAAAGGATTTCATAGATTATGTTCCGCATTCTAAAATCATGGAATATGTTCAAACTAGTGTTGTGAAAGGCATCCTATTCCAAACTAACAGTGAGGGAAGAAGAGGAAAGTGGATAGCTAAAATCCAAGAATATGATGTGGAAATTAAGCCTACTAAGCTATTAAAGGGACAAGGTCTAGTAAGACTGCTCACATAGTCAAATTACATAGTTATAGGAGTGAATATGGTGTCTCAAACACTAATGGAATCTAAGCCAGATCCTAAGAATACATAATATCCTTTGCTCCACATAGATCCTAAATTCTGTCAATCTAATTGGTATAAATATATAGTGCTCTACCCACAAAATTTACAATGCTCAGTATATCAGGATAAGGCCAAATCTAGTTCTATCAAGTTGAAAGTTGTGAAATATTGTATCATTCATGAAAAATTATTTTGGAAAGATCCTGGTGTCAATTTTTTGAATTGTATCACACAAGAAAAAACATAAGACATCATTAATTATTTTCATAGAGGAGTTTGTGGAGGTCATCATGACTGGAGGGATACAACCTATAAAATATTGAGGGATGGTTAATATTGGCCTACTATATTTTCTGATACCAATGCACTTGTTAGGGAATGCTTGGAATGTCAAATATTTGCAGGAAAACAAAAACTTATGCCTCTACCCCTTAGACCCATCAAAGTAGAAGCACATTTCCAACAATGGGGGATAGACTTCATTGGTGAGATTAATACAAATTCTAGTGGCCAACATAAATGAACACTAACATCAACATCCTATTTTATAGAGTGGGTTGAAGTTGTTCCTACAAGGGTTTCCATTAACTCAATTATTATAAAATTCCTTGAAGAAAATATTTTAGCAAGGTTTGGTTGCCCAAGGAATATCATTACTGATAATGCAAATGCATTAAAATATTCTAGGATATTGAATGTTTTTCCAATATTACAATATTTAACTTGGGTATTCAACCTCTTATCACTGACAACGAAATGTCTTGGCAGATTAATCAAACAAGAGTTTAATTAGAAAAATTAAGAAGACACTGTGCTGGGAAAGAAGTTTTGGGGATGGAATTATGAGAAAAGATGAAGAATAGAGAAAATATGCAATAAGGGTGAAGGAAGGATAAGAACAATAATATTAAGAAGATAAAGAAGATTAAGAAATAAGAGAGAGGAAAGAGGAGAAGACAGGGGATAAGAAAGAACAACTAGCGTAAAACCTTGGAAAACTAGCCAAGCATGAGTTGTCACCAACCGAGCATGAGTTGTAACCTACTCATAATGACATGTCAAAAGGATTTGATCATAATGTATAAATATGTAAAAGTGTGTTGCAATTTAGAGAACAAAATATAGACATGGAGGGAAAGACAATAATATGGTCAGAGTTCAGAGTGTAAAGCATTGTAAAGAAGCTACAAATGTAAGAAGAATTGTATGTTAAGCATCCATTGTAGTGCAGAGAAAAACCACACTTAAATATAATAAAGAAGTCAACCTTTTGTGGACCTAGCCCGGATTTGGGTGAACCACGGTAAACCTGTGTATAATTGTATGCTTATAGGTTAATTCATGGCACCTCTGTAGAATTGTATGCTTAGATGTTAATTCATGGATTTAATGTGAATGTGTGATTATATTTAATGTTGTTAATGTTATATTAGTGAGAAGTAATTTTTGGCACAGGGGCATACCCAGGGTTCAATGCTTCAACAACGCACCAACAAAACCCTAACTACCGGCCCTTTCAGCAACACCTTCGAAGCAGATGAAGTCTCACCCGAGGTAGAGGCAGGGGTGGTTGTAGGACTAAAGTGTCTACAACCTATATGGGACAAAGATATGTGATTACAACACTAATAGAGCACTTAGCAGTTAACATTCATCAATATTTAACCCTTATTCACATCATAGGTTGAAACCCTAGTTACATAACAACACAATATTCAACAAGATCTAATACATCCAACACTTAACACATAGAAATAGATCATATCTATCATTCATTCACATTACTAAGAACTAATCTATTATATCAGATGCATCTAACATATATCATTTCACTAATCATACATCACATCAATAACATAACAACTATAATGCACAAAGAAACCACAACATAAGATATACATGGTTCACCCCAGTGTGGGGAAATGTCCACCAACTCTTCTCTTCTTTATTGTCTTCTTTCAATATTCTACAAGAACAGATCCACAAGAACCCACTCTGCATAGGATAAGAGATCTGTGCACACCTCGCTAGATCCTCCTTCCTCGAGCTAGGTTTAAGCACAAAGCCTTCTTACAATTTGCACACAAGCTTCTTGCAATAACTTTCACTTATCTCTGCAAGTTCTTAACACATAGTATGCATGAAGCATCCACAATTGTTCACACTTAGCTCACCAGCCACATTACACACCTTGGTCTCTCTTACTTACATCGCCTAACTTTCTATTTATACATTACAAAAGAGCCTAACATGGTTAAACCCATGGGTCGACATCCCATACCCGTTACATAAACCCTAAACCCAAAAATTCCCTAAGAAGGGGTCGAGATCCCGCAATCTATGCTTCACCTTGCACTCTGCCTTCGACCAGCTTGTCGAAGTCCCAAAATTGGTCAAATGTGACCAAGTTTCTCCAAAACTTTGTTAAGGGCCAACATACCCCCAACACTCATCTATGACTCATCCTGAGTCACTCTGATCTGGGTAACTCTACCTCAAATGCCTCGAGTTTGGCTCGAGATGCTTCAACCCGTTGCTTCGCCAGAGACTCCTTCTCGGTGAACTCTTGAATAACCTTCTCCATCACAGTTCCTTCCAAGCATTGTTACACTATGGTGACGACCTTTTCCAGTTCTGCACCTCATCCTTCAATCTCCTCAAAAAGTATGCAAGCTGCATCCTGCACTGGCTGGAGTCGTTGAGTCACTTCCATGACCTTACTCTATATGGGATGGACTTTTTGTTGAACTGTGCATTGTTCATGGGATCATTTCATCCTCTCAACCATTGGTAGTGGTTTCAACTGCACTTGCACCATTGTTGCTTACTGCTTGGCCTCCTAAATCTATGACTCTAGTGTCCTTAGTTCAAGTTCCTCTGCAAGGCATTCGTAAGTATAGGCACTTTGACTATTGATATTCTTACATTCTACGACCAATGCCTTGATTCTCTAGACTTCTCTTCAGGCATTTTATTCTCTCTAGTCTCACACTTCCTGCGGAGTGCTTGACACTACTTGTAACTCCAGTTATGCTATCCTCTTTTGTAGCTGCTAAATGGCTTCAACAAGATTCCCTACTTGTCTTTCCACTAGGTTTTCTTCCATATGTTCTAAGCCCATCACAGAGTGAAGTTCTCTAGTGACTTATTCTTTAACTCTAATCTTCTCTGTGAGCAACTGTTCCTTCTCCTTTTGGATATGTTCTCTATCCTCTACAAACTTAGCTTGGATGTCATCTTTTTCCTATTACGCAACTTGACATTGTTCTCTAGCTTCCTCTCTTGCTTTCTTTAAGGCTTCTGTGGCCTATTGTTTTTCTTATTGAACACGATGAAGGTGAGCTTTGGTCACATCTATTATTCGATGTAGCTGGGCAGGTTCATCTCCCAAATTTGTTCCTTCTGATGATGGGGGTGTAGTAGACACTGTGCATGTAGAGTAGAGGGCTTGTTGTACCCCTTTAATCTCTTATTCAATTATTTCATACATGGTCTCTTATTTATCTTCATGGCACTATAAGATATCTTCTGAGGTATCTGAGACAACAACAATGATGAAATCTATGTCATCCATCATGAGCATAGTCTCCATCTATGGTTTATTAGCTTTGGACTTCTTCTGTGATCTAGGTTTCATGGGGGAAACCTTTCTTTTCTTGGAGGTCTCAACTTCGTCAATAGGGTCTCTAGGCAATGTTACTTAGCCTTGTTTATGCTTGTCTTATTATCTTTTTTCTTCTTCTTTGTCTACTTCCTCATCATCTCCCCCTCCAGGTGAGTCTGAAGAAGTCTCTTTTGATACACTATTCAAGTCCTCTACCTCTTCCTTTTTCTTCCTTCTTCTACTGCTGGGTGCATCATACTCTTCATGAGTAACCACTGGACTTCCGATGAGGTCGAGGTTCGACAGTTCTACCTGGTTGATTGGTATAAGGAACTCTGTAGGCCATTCCTTAGTGATTTCTTCCATGTCCTTGTTAAGCCCTAATATTGGCTCATTACCCCTTAATTGGGGCATATTATATTAGTAATGCTACTTTATTTATGTCGGCTTTAGGCCATTAGTTGTAATTATACCTCCTAGTCTCCTATATATACCAAGGAGACATTTTCATTTTGAATCATCTTGTACTTGAACATTTAAGTGGGGTAAAAGGAGGTTTCCCCCTCGAAGAGG
>ML776557.1:582235-594140 GCA_009831015.1 Picea engelmannii | reverse complement strand
GTCGACCACTCAAGGGAAGGGACTTACACAAACCCATTTATGAGAAGGAAATGATGGAAATACTACATGCATTGAAGAAATGGTGTCCTTACCTAATAGGTAGGCACTTCAAGGTCAAAACAGATCATGATAGTCTTAAATACATCAAGATCAATGACCAAGAGACATTCTGGGGACCCAATTTGCATGAAATATAATTATCCAAGGTGGTCCCGCAATCCAAACCATGGTTTCACTAAGGGGTTAAGTGTCAGCATCAGGAGAATTGTAGAATGAAGGAAATGTTTCTCCAAAACCACCATTGCATGCTCCTACAATTGGGAAAACATTAAGTGATGTAAGGTAATGATGTCACCTAAGGTGATGTGGAAGTGTTCAGGGTGTGAAAATGTGAAATCTTCTGAAGTCACAAAGTACCGAAACTCAGACGCCTGAGGTTCCATAGCGTGTGTCAGTCGTTGGATGCTGGGTAGACGTGGATGGTTGATCCACCCTATGTCGCGAGTTTGTTAGTCTAGAATTCGGGAAGTTGTTGTGAATTTCTTTGAAATCTCCCGAATTGAGAAGTCGTGAAGTGCCCTTTTTTCTAAGCGAGTGTTCATGACCCACGATCATGCGGGTTGGGGATTAATCGAGAAGGGGCTAGAGCCTGAAGGATTGTTACAGAGCCGAGTAGAGCTCTGAAAATTCATGAAATCTGAACATTTTCTTAATTCAGGTTTGTTTATGAATGTTGTGGGATTTGTTAAGGAATAATGGCTTGACAAATTCTAGTTGTTTTCACATTGTGTTGTAGAAGTTTAGCAAGTGCCAGAACTGAGTAGAATTTCCACTAAGTGAAAAAGAAATGGAAGAGACACAAAATTCTTCCAGTTCAGAGAATGAAGCTAAAGGGATAACCAGAGGAAGTTCAAGATGGATCATAGGAAGAAGGGAACTAAGCCACCCTTTTTTAGAAAAATTCCTCAAGGAAAACCATCTTTTAGAGAGCCCAGGAAGGTTGAAGTAGGTGGGCAAATTCCAAGATTGCCACCTATGAAATGTTGGGGTTGCAAAGAAAAACATAGGTACATAGATTTCCCCCACAAAAATGATAAAGTGAGAGTTGTCCACAATTTACAGAAGGATAAAACAGTGGAGGACATGGGTAGTAGAATTCCAAGAATGTACGCAACCCTGGACAACAAGCAAGTTGAATTTCAGTCACACATGATTGAAGTAGAAGGTATGATTAACAACAACCATTTACTATTTTAATTGATTCAGGGGATAACCATAGTTATATAGATACTAGAGTGGTGGAAAGTTTGCATTTTTCAATATTCAAACATGAAAAGTCTTGGTTAGTGTAGCTGAATACATGAAACAAGAGGAAGGTCACTGAGTTGGTTAAGACCTATCCCGTGGATATGAATGGACTGAGAACAAAGGATGAATTGGATGTTCTTCCTTTAGGTTCTTATGACTGTTTAATTAGTATGGACTGGTTGGACCAAATCCATGCCATATTGGATTGTTGTAATAAGGCATTCACTTTCCTGGATAAGGAAGAGAATTAGAGAACAGTCCAAGGAATTCCTAGAGTTGTTTCTATCAGAGAAATCTCAACAATGCAGTTGAAGAAGTGCTACAGGAAAGGATATCAATTATTTGCAGCCCATGTGGAAGAAACACCTAAGGATAAGGTGTCAAATATTGGATATCATGTGGTACTAAAGGAGTTTGAAGATGTATTCTAGGAGGTACTAGGATTACCTCCGAAAAGAGATATTGACTTCTCTATAAACTTGATGCCTAGAGTAGCTCCAGTGTCGAAATCTCCTTATAGAATGAGTACATCGGGGCTGAAAGAATTGAAACTATAGCTTGAAGAGCTTCTGAAGAAGGGTTATATATGACCAAGTGTGTCACCTTGGCATGCCCTGGTCCTGTTCCTAAAGAAGAAGGATGGGATGCTTAGATTGTGTATCAATTTTAGATAGTTGAACAAAGTAACTGTAAAGATAAAATATCCTCTGTCAAGGATTGATGACCTCTTCGATCAGTTGAAGGATGCGAAGATATTTTTAAATATAGACCTCATGTCAGGACATCACCAGGTAGGGATAAAGTATGAATACATTAACAAGACCACCTTTAGAACAAGGTATGGTCATTACGAATTCACATTCGTGTCATTTGGGCTGTCAAATGCACCCATTGTTTTTATGTGCCCAATGAATGGTGTATTCGGGGACTATCTAGACAAGTTTGTCATAGTCTTCCTGGATGACATTCTGTTGTATTCCAAGTCAGAGTAAGAGCATGAAAAACATATTAGGATGGTGTTGCAGGTGATAAGATAGCACCAACTGTATGCCAAGTTGAGAAAGTGCTCATTTTATCAGGAGCAGATCCATTACTTGGGGCATATTATTTTGAAGGATAGGATAATTGTAGATCCTGAGAAGATTGAGGCCATCAGAGAATGGTCATCACCAAAGAATGTGACAGAATTTATATCCTTTATGGGTCTAGCTGGTTATTAAAAAAGGTTTATCGCAGGGTTCTCAAGGATAGCGCAACCTATCACTTCCTTGCAAATGAAGGAGAAGAAGTTTCAGTGGATAGAGGATTGTGTGAGAAGATTCTAGCAATTGAAGTAACTGTTAACCAGTGCTCCAATCTTGAGGATTGCAGATCCAAATGAATATTTCATGGTGTGCATAGATGCATGCAAACAAGGACCAAGAGGAGTCCTCAGTCATAATGCACTTGTAATTTGTTATGAATCCAGAAAGTTGAAAGAGAACGAAAGGAACTATGCAACTCATGATTTGGAATTGGAAGACATAGTACATGCTCTAAAGAAATGGAGGCATTACCTCATGTGAAGGAGGTTCAAACTGAGGACAAATCATAAAGGTCTAAAGTATTTGTTTGATCAACCAACCTTGAATTCTAGGCAGAGTAGGTGGTTGGAGTTTCTCTGTTAGTACAATTTTGATATCAATCATATCAAAGGGAAGGAGAACAGAGTGGATGATGCACTCAGTAGGAGAGTGCATGAATTACATGCTACAACCAATAGCATGTACCAAAATGATATTAAAATCATAATTTTGGAGGTTGCAAATACAGATTTGAAGTACAGGGATTTGGTAGCTAAGCTACAACAAGGTAAGATGCCACAAAAAATGGAGATTTATAAATTGGAAACTCATGGAATACTTCTGTACAATAACATAATTTATGTACCTAATTTCCAATATTTGAAACTTGCAATTAATGTGCCTTATGCAGGGCACCCTGGATATTGGAAAATTGTGGCAGCAGTCAAGAGCCATTACTTTTGGCTAGGTATGAAGAAAGAGATTGCAGAATACATTGCTAGATGTATGGAGTGTCAAAAGGTTAAATCTGAGCATAGACACCCAATAGGGTTGCTGCAACCTTTACCCATTCCTGAGTGGAAGTTGGAAGTGGTGACAATGTATTTCATCACAGGATTGCCCAGAGCCAACAAGCAACATGATTCAATCATGGTGGTAGTGGAAAAGCTTACGAAAGCTTCCCATTTCATTCCATTAAAGACTACTCACAAGGCATCAAATGTTGCTAATATTTTTATGAGGGAAGTAGCACGATTACATGGTATTCCCAAGACAATTGTGCCTGACAGAGACCCAAAATTTACCTCAAATTTCTGAAAAGGGTTATTAAAGGGGTTCAGAATGAATCTAAACTTCAATACATCTTATCATCATGATTCTGATGGGAAGACAGAGCGGGTGAATCTAGTGATAGAAGACATACTAAGGATGTATGTGATGGACAAACCATCTAAATGGGAAGACTACCTACACTTGGTACAATTTTCCTACAACAATGGGTATCAAGCATCGTTGAAGATGAGCCCATTTGAAGCAATTTATGGCAGAAAGTGAAATACTCTAGTGAGCTGGGATAATCTAGCTGGTAGGGCAGTAGTTGGGATATATTTTCTCAAGGAAATGGAAGAACAAATGCTAAAAATTAAGCAGAATTTGAAAGCTACCCAAGACAGGTAGAAATGTTATGCTGATAAAAATAGAACCCACAAAGCATTTAAAGTGGGTGACCATGTTTTCCAGAAAGTAAAATCCAATAGAAGTTTCCTGAAGCTCGGAAACTGCACCAAGTTGGTAGCCAGATTTTGTGGGCCATTTGAAATCCTAGAAAGGATCGGGCCAATTGCATATATGCTTGTATTACCTGGATCCATGAATGTACATAACGTATTTCATGTTTCATTGCTTAAGAAATATATACCTGATGCTAATCATGTTATCGATTTGAATGCGATTCAGGTGGAGCAATAAGGTGTCTTGCAAGTGCATCTTGTGTGCATATTGGACCGAAAAAGAAAACAACTCTGGAATCGAGCCATAGGGCTTGTAAAGGTCCAGTGGCCCTGGTACAGTCCTGAGGATGTGACATGGGAACATGAGGATGCTATGCGGACAGAATACCCACATATTTTTGAAGATTTTGGAAAGCTTGTTGATGTTGTGTAAAGAGTTGCACTGAGGACAATGAAAAAATAAGGGGAGGGGATTGTAATATCCCTCAGTAGTGCCCCAATTATATTATGAATTGTAATCATGTTTTCTAGGCTGGTGAGCCAAGTATTGATAATTTGGTGGGATTATGTGTTTATTAGGCCTAAGAGCCTAAGTGTTAAGGCTAGGAACCTAATTTTGTATATGTAATTATGGACATCATTAATATAATATATAAACATTGTTGCATGTCAATCGACCACGAACAAAGAGTGATGGGGGAATAAGCTTCCACAGTATGTGTAAGAGAGAGGGGGCTATGAGGTTGGAAGAGGGGCTAATATTGAGGGATTAAGTCCTTAGGAATAATAATTTATTATTATTCCAAAGTGGTGTGAAAGGTATGTTTTTATCCTAAGTCCTGGGAGAGGCAACACATGCAGCCCCAACATGTGCAAAAGGGAATGCATACTTGATGGAGTGCATGCATCTTCATGGGTGAAATGTGTTAGAATAGGCGCATGCAATTTAACCCAAGAATTGAGCCGAGATGGGGGTTCATTCTCCATTATGTCGTCGACTATCTAAATGTTGGGAGTCCATGAATGACCTCTGCTTAATTTTCCTATCATGCAATGATGAAAACTAGAACCAGAAGTTGACCAGTGTATTCCTGTGAATTATGTGGCCTCTGTATTCGTCCTCTGCAATGTTCATGCATGCACCTGATACTTGAAATCCATCATCTGAGTCATTCTGTGAATCTTCCATACTTCGCCTGAGTTCACTGGATTCCTTCCCGAGAATTGTTTTGTCTCTACACTGGACCTTTGCATAGCCACACACCTCTAATATTGACTTGTGTCTTATGTGAAACCTAAGAAATTTTCTATGTTTTTTTTGTTATAACTGTGGGTTGTTGTGGCCACACAGTCCCTTGGCTGAGTGTGATTGGCTACCGTCATTTGTACCTTGCTGAGCCTTTTTGTCCTCCTTGTGATGGAATGGAGCTAAAGAAGCAGGTTGTCAGGCCTGTGTGCAACACTCTCTTTAGGTGAGAGAGGTGGTTGTGGTTGAAGAAGTAGGTTGTTAGGACTATGAGAGACTCTCTCCAGGTGAGAGAGTGCATGGAGGAAGTGAGGAATCCTGGAAGGAGTCCTGCAGCTTCCATAGAGCTCAGAGAATTTTGGTTTGGTCTGTTGCTGAAGCCCAAGGCAAGCGAGGTTTAGTAGCCGAAGGACTGTCTTGGTGACAGTGAAGGTGTATACTCTTGGGGTGGGACAGGCATGTGGGGAATGAGAGTTTGTGAGAAGTGGGTATAAGTGGATCTTAGGAGAGAATCCTTCCTCATAAACTATGTGTATTCCATTGACCTTGCCTACCCTAGGATTCCCTTGCCCGGTGGAGCTTAGTCCTAGCTCGGGGGTGACCTACTACTAAGAGTGATGAGTAGTGCGGTCTAAGGCTGGGAGGTTCGCAAAAGGTGTGCATGCAGTTGGTGGTGTATTGCAGTTTCAAAGATAAGTATCATTATGTGTTTTAATTCTGTACTTAATTAAAATGCATGTTCTATGATACTTGTAATATTATCATGTATTCATTTCCTAGTTTGAATTGTTGATAATTTTGTTTAATTCTGTATGACAACGGTAAATCCATGTCAAATTTCTTAATTTGATTTAATGCTTATTCTTTATAAATATTGCATGTTATATATTTAAGTATGAGAATGTTTCCATGAAGTAGCATTTCCCGGCAAGCGAGTTTATGGTCGGGGATGAACCACCATTGCATGCCCCCGCAATTGGGAAAACATTAAGTGATGTAAATGTTATCACTGAAATTTCGTCTGCAAATGGTTACAGAAATCCAGCATCTCCAAGCACCTATTAGTTCATCCATGGTCCAAAAAATTCTTTTCCAAAGGGAAGAAACTATACAATTGGTTATAAAATCAACAGACGCTCATAATGCAAAGGAAGCATGTGCACGTGTGCCAGTAAAAAATGATAGAAAAGCACACATGCGCCCGATGTGCGACTGTGGATGAAAAAATCTACACACAATTCAATGACACATTAATGATTCTGGTCAGCCTCCCACCCACTTCTGGTTCATCTCCCAAGTCGATTTGATCCCCAAATTTGAGCTGAATCTGAGTGGGGGGCTGGTCAAAGACCTAAAGGGCCCCTTGTTCACACTAAATACCAGTTGGATAATGCCTCAAATATATGTTATAAAAAGAGGCCATGGGTGCACTATATTTCCAAGAATCTATTTCTATTGTTATGCTGCCTCTATTCTCCTGCAAGGAACCTCTTTCCTCATTGGAGCATATAAGCACCATTTCAGTGGGCTATTCACATCACCTCTTGAGTGAATGATCTTTGGATTTCTTCACCATTTCCTTTTTGTTTTCTATTTGTAAGAAGAGATCACTCATTGGGGGTTCAAGAGCCCTCCCTTGGAGGAAGAGGGGACCCATAAGTCTCCCTTTCTCTTTGGTGTTTTCCCACTAATAAAATTTATACATTGGTGGCATGAATATCGGTCTTTATTTTGTTCTATTTCCCTTATGCACTTTAGTTTAGTTTATTTAATTTTTATTAGATTAGTTGTTTCTTTGTTTCTTGTGTATGATGTTTCTAACTCTTGCACTCATTTCTGTCCTATCTAGCTAACCCAACTGGACTTGTAAGTGTCCTTCTTTTGCTCATTTAGGTGACGAAAAGGATACAACAGATTGACGACTCTGCTGGGGATAGGTATTGATTTTATCCCCATTTGGATTGTTTGAGCACTTCTTTTTGGTTTATTTAACTTGCAGGAACCATAACTGGCCCAAGCCTGCCTGCAAAAAGCTAAATTCAGAGTTGAGATAAGAGAATTTCATCTGAAATTTTCTTCCCGGTTATGTAACAGAAAGTGCATGGGTTTTTTAGCTCACAGGTGTATCTTCCGAGCACGTGAGCCAAGAGAAACTTGTTCCTCAACACCTTCTACACACCTGCACCAATAGGTTGTTTTCAATTTTTGCATTAGCGCCACATGCACCTCTGTCTACTCTGTGACCCACGCATCTGTCCATATATTCAAACATTGTAAGGGTTTTTTGTGATATGTTCAAGGACCATAGCCTTCTTAAGCTTGATTCTATGCAAATTATAATATACACCACACTTAGATTCCCTCTCCACATAAAGGTTTAATCAAAACATAGGTAATTAGGGGGTTAAAATCCATATTTATGCTCTTTTTGTTTTCATTTTTCCACATGGATGTCTTTCTTTGATTAAAGTTAAGTTGGAATGATTCTATATCACATATATAACCACTTGCATTGGGACCAGAAATTGAACATCAATCATTAAGTATGCTCTTCTCTCGTGCCATAGAGTGATCTTGAGAATTAGAAAAATGATTGAGGGAAAATTTCATCTCCCTTAAAAGACAAAATATTTAGGAGAGGACAACAACCCCCTTGGGACTCCTCTTAGTTTCTTTTTCAAAAACATCTTAAATTTGTAAGGGCTCATACATTCCTGCATGTTGCAAAGATAACATAGTTTGAAGCTACTTTCTTAGTTTACATCACTAGGGGAGTTTAAAGGTTATTGTAACGAGCCCATACATGCTCACATGTCCACAATCTAGGATAGTCTTTTAAATATTTCTTAGATTAAATCACACTAGCGATTTAAAGGATTGTTAAGGACCCACATGTCCACATGCTAGTTCTCTAGGGACTTTAAAATTCCACAAGGTTGTACCAATGTCATCTAGTAAATTAGGTAATCAATACTTGTAAGGACCACACGAAGTCCAGATGTTGCAAGGTGACACCTAACTTATTAAAAATTTGGAACACTTTCACTTGTTTACACACAAAGTCACTACTCACTCACATAGTTTCATCTAGAATTGTGAAGGTTGAAGTAAGTTTCCTCCAAAGGCATTATGAAACGCCCCACCCTTTTCTTGATGAAATTATCCGCTCCCACTTAATTTGAACGAGATTGGTTTACACCCCCAATCTCTCAAAACAACCACATATAAAATTTTTCTAAAAACTCACTAAGTTTTCCTCCATAGGAGGTGGAAAAAGAAATTATTTAGTCTAGGTAGGATCTCGGGGATAGGCATCCAAATAAATCCTTGTTATCTGGTTCTCACATCTGCAAACATTAGAAGTTGTCAAATAGGGAACTTTAAATCCTCCAAGTCAAGTGTTCCTAACACCATAAGGTAGGGAGATACCCGTGAAGGGTCGAAGGCCGAGGTCCGGTTGTTCTGTGCATCCCCCCTTGAGGCACCCACCTTTTGGATGGGATCCAACTCGTGACCCATTTCTGAGGCCAAAAATCTAAATGCCACACTTTGACCGAGGTACCTAGTGACCAAATTTTAGGACATCTACCCAGGTGGAAATTTTGGGCTACAATTGCACCTTGATCATATTTTGTTTGGCTATTGGGAAATATTACCAGCTCTTTCCAGATATGCACCCTCTACCCCTCATTATAACTGATTATTTCATCCTTCACTAGTTCCTCTTCCAATGGCTTCAGACCCCACTGTTGAGTGCTATTGGAAGGTCCAGTGCTATTTGAGAGGAATAACGTTATGTCTTTTTATAACACGAGCATTTGCTTTCTTTGTTCTCCCACATGGAAAAAATCCACCTATCCACATATATGCTTCTTTGTCAATTGATTTATGTATGATTCTCTTGTGATTACAAAATGATTGTGAGATATATTGTGAAGGTCCAATTAATACAAAGTATCTTGTTCATTTATTACTCTCATCACTAGTTGCACACATTCATTTTGCTAGTTGGACATCATAGGGGACCCATAGAATCCCCGTCATTCCAGATGCTTGCGAAATGTGCCTCCCATTCGAGGAGGAGTTCCTATTCTTGCCAACTCATTGGCTCAACCCTCTCACACCCCTGTGAGTGCTACTGTCTTGGGATCAAATTTTCTTGGTTCCACTTTACTTGGGTCCACTTCCCAAGGTCAACCGTCAACTAGCTTCCATTTACAAGGAAGCGGGGGGCATACTTCTTCCCAAGGAGGAAGTACCACCCCACATAACCCCCCTCACGGGTCAAATACACAAACCACTCACACCATGGATGGAAATAATCCTCCATTGCCACTCTAGATGCCATACTTGGCTTCCCTCAACATATTGGATCTGAGTAAGCTCACCAATGATCCTATATTTCATGACCCCACATGGCCTGCAATGCCTACCAAATTACCTTAAGACATTCCCATGTTTGAAGGAAAGGTAGGAGACTTCCCTGCCAACCATGTCATGACCTTCCACCTATGGTTCTCTTCAAACAACATCATGGATGACTTCGTTCGATTATGGTTATTCCAATGCACACTCACTGGGCCATCAACCAAGTGGTATGTAGATGAAAAATCAGGGTCCCATGTGATCTTTGAATCATTGGACAAAGCATTTTTGACCTTCTTTAAACTACCAATCTACCATGAAAATGGTCTCCAACTTCTCTCGGAGTTTAAACAAACCTTAGCCACACATATCTCTGACCACATTCACGAATGGAGTTGGAGATGTAGCTTATGCAAAGAAAAAACCACCAAGCAACAATGTCTCAATTGGTTTCTCAGATCACTTGTCTCCCTCCTTGCCAAAGATGTTCCCTTTACCTTCCCCCAATCTGAATAGGAAGCCATTAGCAAGGCTCAATAGTATGACCTGATCTATGTACAATCAGGATACTTATACACAGTACTACCTGACATCCTAGGACCCATACCATTTGGCCAAGACAAACCTGAGATGTCTCACTCAGCGGACGGAATGATTGGTACCACAACACACCATAATCCATACATCCAACCACCACCCATGTATGGTACACCCCAACATCCACCAATATATGGTGGAATTCCTTATTACCCCCCTCCTCCTTACCCATAGCCATACCCTATGGTACCCCCTCCACCCACGAGTGGACCCGCATCGACACCCATGATGTGTCTACCTATACAACCAAGTTTTGGTACCCCCTCTACCTCAACTTACACCCTAAGAACTAGTGAAAGCATCTCACCTTCCTATGTACCATACAGATTATTGCCACAAAATAATCCATACTTTCCATTTCCTGGTCCACCCCCACCCATGGCTCCACCACAAAGACAACCACATGCTAGGGTTAACTTTGTTCAACCCTCTCCCATTCAGAAATTTCAAAGTTTTGAACAATTGAATATAGAAAATTTGACCCATTAGTCAAATAGTGCCAAAAAGAAAGGAAAAAACCAAAACAATAATAATCTCGGACCAGGAGGAAATAACCCCCAAAAAAACCAACCTACTAGGGGCAATTAGAATCAAGGGAACCAGAACCCCCAAGGAGGAAATAACAACAAACTCCAAGGGAAGAATAAAAACAACATCCAAAAAAACTTCCCTTTTTCCCTTTGCGGTGAGTATGGCCATTATACTCACCATTGCCCCCAAATTGTTGACTTTAAACAGATGAAATTGTTGATACTGAGAGGGGGGTGAATCAGTATCAAGTACAATTTAAAAATATTTTTCAACTTATACTTAAACCATTCAATTATATCCAATGAGTAATGAATAATAGTATAAGAGTTACACCAATACACCACAATACACCATGCAGAATATATGAGAAACAATCAATAGTTTTTGTTCAAGGGAAGTAATGAATTCCAAAGGTAGCTACAACTTCCAAATGTAAAGGGAGGGATAAACCTCTAAGAGGAAGATAAAATCCTCCAATATAAAGAGAGATCTAAACTCTATATCCTTTCCCCTTCCTTCCACCCAAGAATATATGAGATATAATAAAACTTTATTCAATTCTGGTCTGTTCAGAAGACCCAACTTGTACAGCATGCCCCGTGCTCAATATTTAACATATGATTCTAAATATTGCACAAAAGAAACTAAAGTCCGTACTATTTCCAATGGAAGTAGTCCCACTACATTTGGAGTCTGTATGAAAAAGTTATGACTGTTTTACCCAGAACACCTGTTTTTTGACTAGTTTCAGGACTGGTCACAAACCCTATATTCCATAGAGTGTATCTCCATAATTATAGCGAATAAAGAGCTGAAATTTTTACCAGAGGTACCTTGATATGTCTTCTCACTACCATAGCGATTTAACCATATTAATCGTTCTAGAAAAAAAGTTATAGCAAAAATGGTAAGATGGCCTGAAAATAACATACCTTAGAACACATCACCAAAAGACTTCATCCTCCCTTGAAATCCGGCCTTCTTTTACTTCTTCTTCACTCTGAAATTCGACTTGTATCAAAATGAATGTATAATGATGTTTATTTATACCATTTATGTCACTT
>ML776557.1:465846-579146 GCA_009831015.1 Picea engelmannii | reverse complement strand
TGCCACATACCACCGGAAACAACATGATGTATACTATCCATCCATGGGTGTTTTATCTGCATATTCATTTTCCTTCATGTCCAAATACCTTCATCAATCTTGCGGTCCAAAACCCATGACTAGGGTTGACATCAATGACAACAACCAATCTTCCAACAGAAATAATCCATGAACGAACCTCATCCCCCAGCAGGCCTCACAACAATATTTGCAACAACCACCCCCGACGGTGTTGAAAAACCCAATTCCACACCAAGGTGTGATGAATAAGTAATAGGAGATGCACCCTACCCCACCACAGATGGGACAATATCAAAACCCTGGCACCCCTACAGATCGCACTATCTTCCTCACTAGTGAAGAGGAATTTCTTCTACAAATGCGGAGCCATCAATACAACATGCCCCTTGAATCTACTCCCACCACATCAGACACAGTTCCAATTACAACATGACCCCCTCTAATGATTTTGTACCCTAACACTGAGACCTCCCTTCGTATTCCTCGTATCTCCTTACAAAGAAAAGTCAATAACCCTCAGGCTAGGGAAACACACAATTATAGTCTGGTTGATGACCTGGCACAATATCTTGCCACCATGTTAGTCTTAGAAGTTCTTCAAACCTGTCCCACTCAACGAAATTCATTTCTTTTCACCCCAGGGTCAGTCAACCCTGCTGACACTAGACTCATCACATTCGATCTCGATAGTGGGGAACCCCGTCTCCCCACTTTAGTAGCGTTCCAAATACTTGTTAAAATTCAAAACATCACAATTCATCGTTGCATCATTGATGAAGGTGCATGTACATGCATCATGTACAAAACCATATGGAAAAAACTTGGCTCCCTTGAGCTCATACCATCTGCCATCACTTTGAGAGCTTATGATGGACGACCATCCTCTCTTGAAGGGCTCTTTCAAAATGTCCTTGTCGAACTTGGGGGAAAGACTATCCTTATTAACATTGAGGTTATCGACACCCCACTTGATTAAAATATCTTATTTGGTCATAGCTACATGTACGCCATGAAGGAAGTATCCTCTTTTGTGTTCTGAAAGATGATGTTCCCCCACAATGGGAAGATCATCACCATCGATCAGGTTTCACATTAAGAGCCTAACCCTCCTCCAACATCAATAACATTTTACCTTTTGTCCACATTAATCCCGATGTCTACCCACTTGTTGAGATGGGCCTCGACATCTTCAAAGATCCATCCTTGCTAGGGACATATCACAGAGCACCCCCACTCATACATACCTCATCTCAAGTATGCATCATCTCTTCCAATGGAACTAGAACTGGAGATACCATTCCTCCCACTGAGGCTTCTTTACTTCCTGACGTCACACTGGTCGTAGAGATCCTTGATCCATATTATTTTCAATACAAAATGAGAGTAGAGATATAATAAAGAAATGCATAGAGATATCACGTATATCCAATAATATAACAAAAATATATCATAGATGCAACCATAAATGCAGAGATACAATAATACATGATTTCTATTAATGAAAGAAATGTATAGAGACTGTAAAAATACAGAGTGAAAGAATCACTAGAATGGTGGCAGCGTATCTCTCAAAGGAGATGTGATGGCTACTTGCATTCGCTAGAAGATGATTACAATGAGGCTCTGAAGGCATTTTTACAATAAAAAGGAATTCCAAAAACCCTAGACATCCAAAAACCTAACCCTAGGAGATGAAGCGCCAAAAGTCATGTGGGCCTCGTTTGGGTATGTTAGTACATCAACTTCCCGGGGTCGTAACGTTTGCATACGATATCCATTTTAGGTGTACGATAGCTCGTTGGAAAGGTATAATCGAGGAGATTAATTTTGTGACTCAATATGCCTTTGGATATCATTTAGAACCTTGATCTTGAAAAACCTTCATTTAGGCCCTCAAAATGGCCCAAGAAGTTAAAACTTGCTAAAAATAGTAAATTGCCAAAATTGCCAGAAAACTATTTTGAGCCAGTCGAAAAAGGTGGGTGGCCACTGATATCCACCTGGATCAATCCTCCCTCCTTAGGAAGAAATGGTCTCCATTGTGTTGAGTTCCTGGGGGAGAGGGAAAAGCGTTTGTTGGATCTGCATCTTGGTGAGTTGCTTGTATTGTTGGATACGTCGTGCTACTTAGTTTGTGGAAGTCTATCATGAACCGGTTGAAGCTGAGGTTGTTCAACAAGTCGAGCTACATGAGAGGAAGGTGTGTAGAAGGAATTTTTTCACTTTGTTGCAACCTTGTTGACCCACTTCTGTTAGATAGAAGGTGCAGGGGGTGAGGCTGTAGTGGTTGCAGTGTCCTTATGTTCCCCTTTTGAACAGATTGTGAAGAAGCTAAATTTTGTAGTATGAGATACTACCTTGCGACATTTTTTAGGTGGAACAATAGTTGGAACTATCTCTGGTATTATGTAGAGATGACCCCCCAAAGTAACAATGACACTACAGGTTCAAGATTCATAAACAACATGGAGTCTCCACATATATGGTTGGCCCAAGAGAACACCACAGACATCTAGTGGGGAAACATCACATAATACCTCATCCTTGAAGGGTTGGATGCCATATGAAAATTGGCACTGTTGGCTGATACAAAGATCTCATCCTTGTCGAAGCCACCCAATGTTGTATGGATGCGGGTGTGGAATTGTCGACAATCCCAACTATTTGATGACCTCTACTGAGATGAGGTTTTTCTGGCTTCCGCTATCAACAATAAAATGCAGTGGGGTTCCCTTCACCCACATCTGTGAATGAAAAAGGTGCTCCCCCTCTTCAGGATTTGTTGGTTCTTCTGGTTGAATTGTTGTGGTCACGACAATAGAAGTGGGGTCTACGTTAATGATCTATCCTTTACCAATATTTTTAGAATCATATTATGAATCAGGGTTTGGATCATTTTCTTTGATCTCGACCACTAATGACTATTTTGAGTGACATTCGTTGGTGTTGTTCCAGGGGGTTTTGTGGAAATCACACCATTTTCCAGTGTCCTTCTTTGTCTTCCCATGACCCTTCTTTTCCTGTGTCTTGGACTGGTTTTTGGGAGACTGTTTGTTAGGGCCATCTTTGTCATACTTTAGTTGTTGCGGATTTGCATACCCAAATTCCGGTTTGTTCTGGTGCTTAAATTTATACTCAATTTTAACAACATACTGATAAGAAACACCCAGTAATGAGATGTCCAGAAAATCCATTTCAGTCTGGATGTATCTGTGTAGAGCCCCACAGTATTTCAAAACCAAATGTTGCTCAGAGTCTTTGATACCCAGCTTGGTGCCCAAAATATCGAAGGTATTGGTGAACTCCAGAATTGCTTGGCCCTTCTCTTGCCGTAGTGTGGTCCATCTCATGTACTGGTCCTCATAGTTGCCAACAGGGTAATACTGTTCCTTTACCCCATCCACAAAAAAATCCCAAGTGTGATTGGCCCCATATATTCCAGACTCCTCTGTGGAACTTTTCTCCTAGTAAGTTTCCCACCAATTTTTTACATGAGGGAGAGCTTTAAGGAGTGCGAAGGTGATCTTTTCTTTGTTGAAAAAATTGTGAAGAGAGAAATAACCTTCTAGCAGAGTTAACCATTTTTCTAGGGCTTCTGCATCTATTTGTCCTTCAAATACAAGAATATCAAAATTAACTTGTACCTTGAAAGGTGAGGTGCCTCCAAAGTGGCCACTTGATGAAGATGCTTCTAATTCTATCAACAAGCATTTAAGGATGTGGGAAAAATTCTCCATCATTTCGTCCCTCTATCATGTGAGAGCTTGCTCAAGCAATAGATTGATAGGATTGTCTGCTCCATCGTTTTTCTTTTCTTCCACCATTGAGGGTTTATTAGGTGTGAGAGAGCGATTTTATTTAAGAGATACAAGATCGAGACCCAAATTTCTATACTTGGACCTCGTCGAGGACATGCACTAAAAAAATGATCAAGAGCAGCCTGCTCTGATACCACTGATCCGTATTATTTTCGGCACGAAATGAGAGCGGAGATATAATAAATAAATGCACAAAGATATTGCGTATATCCAATAATATAATAGAAATATATCAGATATGAAACCATAAACACAGAGATACAATAATACATGATTTCTATTAAAGAAATAAATGTACAGAGACTGTAAAAATAGAGAGTGAAAGACTCGCTAGAATGGTGCCAGCTTATCTCTTAGAAGAGATGTGACGGCTACTCGCATTCACTAGAAGATGATTACAATGAGGCTCTAAAGGCCTTTTTACAATAAACAGAAATGCCAAAAACCCTAGACATCCAAAAACCTAACCCTAGGAGATGAAGCACCAAAATTCATGTGGGCCCCGTTTGGGTAAGTTAGTACATCAACTTCCTGAGGTCGTAACTTTTGCATACGATCTCTGTTTTAGGAGTATGATATCTCATTGGAAAGGTATCATTGAGGAGATTCATTTTGAGGGCTCAATAAGTCCTTTAGTTATCATTGAGAACCTCGATCTTGAAAAACCTTCATTTAGGCCCTCAAAATGGCCCCAGAAGGTAAAACCTGCTAAAAATAGTAAATTGCCAAAAAATTGTTTTGAGCTAGTCGGAAAAGGTGGGTGGCCACTGATATCCACCTGGATAAATCCTCCCTCAGGAATCCCCTAAGAAATATCCATCACCACTTGTTCCTGATATCCCTTGCCCCAGGGTCACATCCCAATTTGGGAGACAGTCCCCCAAGCCATTACCCAAATCCCCTTCTTCTACCCCCCACTGGGCATACAAGATTTCCAGGTAGCCACCACACTTACTCTACCTAACATGGTTCTTTCCATTCCAGTTTAGTATCTGCACCCAGTTGAGATGGTTCCTCAACCATCCCTTCCTCCTCAAACTGAGGGAATCCCAATGCAGATACTAGTCCTCACTTCGATCGAACCACCCTCACCCCCACTCGCTAGCACCATGGCTACAGCTAGGGGAAGAAGGAAGAAGAAAGAGACCACTGCTCCACTCGTGCCCCCCCCCGAGTTCAACTTCCTTGTGGACTATGCAAGAAAGGAGGACACCCCACCAATTGATGTCCCTCTCTCCCCGAGTTACACAATTTAATCCGACTTCCTCAAGAAACCACATCGCTCGTCGCTCCATCCAACGCACCAAGTACTACCACCACATCTCCAACCATCAGTACCATAGGGTTGTGAACCAAATTTTCATGTGCCATTTTCTCAAAGTATGGCCATTACACCCACCATTTCCCCACACTACCTCAATTTCGATAGACACTAACGATAATATGCCAGAGCTTTCAGTAAGAGTCTCCCCCATCCATGTCATCAAGTACTCATTTCATAGACATCCACTATGTCACGACTTCAGTTAATGAATGGATGAGATTCCCTTGCTCTCTCTGTGAATCACTGGATCATTTCACATACCAATGTCCTATGATCCTTGAATATAGGCATTGCCAAATGATCCTCATTCAGAATCCTACACCTACCTCACATCCAGAGGTCCCAGTGCCTACCCCTACTCCATCCCCTGATGTTGTTCATATTTTCTCCCCTGAACCTGAGGCACTCCCCACTCCTCTATGGTTTATAGATAGCTTATATGGGGATTTTCCCCCAAATCCCCCCAATTCTCCCGTTCATTTCCCCACATAAATCTTATGCCCGACTACAATTTTTGACCCCTAGTATCTTGATATCTGGTTTATGTCAAGTGAACCATCGCAACATCCTTGCACCTCCCCTACATCTTCACCACCGAAATATAATCATACACTGACAACCACCAATGTTACTCCCCTGGATCCCCTATATTCTCGACAGTTCCACTGCGATGAACACATCCTCTAGGAATTAACTATCCTCGATTTCCCATGGGATCTGCTCCATCATAGAGCACTCTTTCGTTCACAGGAAGCCTTTATGCCTCCTAACCAAAACTCGATATACGCAATCGAAACTAAACATTTTATACTGTCAGGGCATATAGATTGGTTCAATAATCCTATCCCTGCCCACGACACTTTTGAAGAAGGAAACATGGCCAACATTTCCCACACTGTCAAAATCGATATTTCCATCAAACCTGGAATCATAGAGTAAATCACCATTGGCGTCGCATGCTCTCCTAAAGAAATCATAGCCTACAAATCTCTCTTCCAAGAATACCAAGACATTTTTTCCTGGTCATACACAGAGATTCTCGACCTCGATCCCTCTATTATTGAACATCATATAGACACATGCCCTGATATCACCCATGTAAGAAAAAAGAAACTTCCATTACACCCATCCAAAGAAGTGGCCATCAAATCTGAGATTGACAAATTACGTGTTGCAGGGTTCATATACCCCATTTCATATATGTCATGGGTCTCCAACCCCATCCTTGTCAACAAAAAGCAGGGCACTATTCATGTCTACACTGATTTTCATGATCTCAATCACGCCTGTCCCAAAGACAATTTCCCAATGCCTTTTATCGACCAAATTATTGATGATTGTGCCATCCACGAGGCTTTGTCCTTCATGGATGGTTTCTCTTGCTACAACCAAATCTAGATTCACTGGGCCAATCAGTAAAAAACCACATTCACTACTCCCTGGGATACTTTTTCATATCGTTTCATTCCTTTTGGCCTCAAGAACGTTGGTGCAACATTCCAATGGGCCATTACATACATTTTTCATGATCTATCTCACATCATCCTCGCCTACTTAGATGACCTCACCAATTGCTCTAAAAAATTCACTCAACATCTAGATGACTTATGCGTTGTCTTTCACATGTGTCGTCAGTACACTATCCGCTTGAAACCCCTCAAGTGCATATTCTACATCACCGTTGGATGCCTCCTTGGGTTCATCATTTCCCAATGCGAAATCACCATGGACCCCCTCAAGGTCCAAGCCATCATGAAAATTCACCCCCCTCGGAATTTATGCCAACTGCAAAGCTTACAAGGCAAAGATAACTTTTTACGTTGCTTTGTCCCCGATTAAGCCCACTCATGCACATGGTTTCCTTTGCCTCTTATGTCATGATATCCCATTCCAATTAGATGAACATTCCCAAACCTCTTTTGATGATTTAAAAGAGACACTCTCCAATGCCCCCTCGATTGGTCCACCTAACTATAATCATGATTATATCCTCTACTTATTGACCTTAACCATCTTAGTGGCAGGAGTTCTCGTCCAATTAGGGGGTGATGGCCGTGATCATGTCATTTACTATATTAGTAAAAATATTTCAAGGCCACCCTTGAAGTACAATCATGAAGATAAACTCTCCCTTGCATTTGTCCTCACAGTCCAAAAACTGTGACATTACATCCTGCTTCACACTACTAAGGTTGTAGCAGATTCCAATCCCATGCAGTAATTTCTCAGTCCCCAACAAATTAATGTTAAATTTTCCCGATGGATTGTCATCCTTTAGGAGTACGACCTTGAATTTTCAACACCCAAGAGCAAGAAATCCCTCATCCTTGTCGAACTCATTATGACCTTTCCCTCATATATTACTAGTTCACCTGTCAATACAGACTTCCTCGATGAACACCTCTTCTACATCCCCTCAGATGATCCCTGGTACGGTGATCTCCTCATCTACCTCTGAACACAGAAGTTTGTAAACCACCTCTCCCGAGACGATCGTCGACGTATTCGCTACCAGCCCCCTCGCTACCTCCTTATTGGTGACATCTTATATCGATGAGGGGTCGACACCATACTTCGTCATTGTTTGACCATGGACAAAGTTGAAAAAGTTCTAAATGATTTCCACAGTGGTGCTTGTCATGGCCACCTCTCAGGGATTTCCACTGCCTAGAAAATCATTCAAGCAGGCTATTTCTGGCCCACATTGTTTCATGACTACATCCATGTGGTGAAGTGATGTGACAAATGCCAGCTTTACACCAACAAAGCACGAGCTCCACCTGCTCTTCTACACCCTTTCATCACTGTTGGACCCTTTTGCAAATGGGGCATTGAACTCATGACACGCAACCCTCCATCTAGCAGTGGACACAAATACATCGTCGTGGCAGTCGATTAATTTACCAAGTGGGTCGAAGCCATGCCTACCTTCAACAACACTGTTGACACTACAACGCACTTTTTATTTAATCACATCATATCTCTCTTTGGATTCCCCCTACAATTAGTCTCTGATCATGGGAAACACTTCGAGAATGATATTTTCATCGAACTCTCCTCCAGGTTAGGCTTCTCCCATGAGTTCGCCTCGCCATACTACCCTTAGTCCAATGGATAGGTAGAGGCGTTCAACAAGGTCCTCAAAACCATGTTGCAGCGCACGGTTAAGAAACATAAGACTAATTGGCATCATATGTTGTTTTTCGCACCGTGGGATTATCACACAACAGTTAAAACTACCACCGTCTTTACACCATTTCATCTTGTCCATGGGGTCGAGCCCACTCTCCCCATTGAATGTGAAATTCCCACCTTACGCACTACCATTGAGCTATTACAGGACATTGCTCCAATGGAGCAGTGTTTGCTGAACTTAGAATCATTGGATGAAGACCGTCAATATTCATTACAGAACAATGAGGTAGCCAAAAAATGATTGAATAAAACCTTTGATTTCCATGTCAACCTTCACTCATTCAATGAAGGAGACCTTGTCCTTGCTTACGATATCACTCACGATATCTTTGGCCATGGAAAATTTGAGTCATTATGGAATGGACCTTACATCATCCAACATTGCCTCACTAAAAGTGCATACATCTTGGCCTCTCCCAAAGGCCACCCCCTCAAAGAACCTGTCAACGGGTTGTACTTAAATAAATTTTACGCCTAAGCGTAGCCATTCTACCCTAGTCTCTTTATTTTTTGTACACGTTTTGTAGAGTTTTTAATCTTATTTTTTCCCCTCCATGATTTGCATATAATCTATCATTTGTGTTATTAACAAATGCCTCCTTCATTGGCCTACCACATTGGTTATGCCCACGGAGTTATTCGATGGACATAGAATCTCACTTCGGCCACTTGGGCCCTCTATACCCCCTCACATGAACTTCTCCACTCTAGTGGCATATGTTTGGGCTCAACAACCAACAACCAATAAGAATACACAGCCGTCATTAGCCTCCTTTCTGAGGCTAGTCACCTCCATATTTTTCACCTTAGCATATTACTAGATTCCCAACTCATGGTCCTTTAGCCCAACAATGTGTACCGTGTCCTCGCCTCTTCCACAAATACCTGTAAGCTAGACTTTTATCTCGACATTTTTATTCAATCACATTTACACATATTCCAAGACAATTCAATCAAATGGCAGATAATATGGCTAACCTAGTGTTAGATTGGCATTTATCACATCAAGATACCAGTACATATACATAAACTATCAAAATCCTGTCACATCTAGATTAGACATCATAAAAAACATCAAAAACCATCATCACATGTGAACATCATATAGATCCAAAATGTATGTATATATATATATATATATATATATATATCGATCAATGTGCCATCAGTGTTTACAAAAAATAGTACAACACATATATCATCCATAGGCAGGTGAATCACCCCATCCCTATAAGTACAAAATCGGTGTCACATCACCCTATACAAAATGGGCTCACAAGCCTATATATAAATACAAAAATACATATATAGAGGAACTCATGGTTCCTATATAGCTCCACCACCTGGTCCTCTCTCTAGAGGAGGTGCTCCACCAGCTAGAGGTCCCTCAGTTCCTGGGGAAAGATGCCTAGTCATAGACACCCCCGCTACAACTTCTCTGAAGATTAGGGTTTGCAACTCCCTCGGAAGGCCCACACACTACTCCAAGACTCCCTCATCCTGGATCTGATTCCACATGCCCTCAGACACTCCCTGTAATACCACCTCCAATCGATGGAGAAAATCCTTGAACTCTTTGTCGGCCCCCATTAGAGGAGCATGTGAAGGCCTTGCACTAGGGTCATCATATCAGAATCTCTTACCTTCTCTCTCATCATCGACCAACCTTGCACCAACCTCATCTCCTTACCATCTCTCTCCCCTCAGTGGTCTCACAGGCCCCTGACGAGCCGACACTTTGACCAACTCTACCTCCCGTCCATGAGGCCCCACATCTGCACACACAACAAACAAATGATAGCATCAACATCCATCAATACATAAAACATATTCTATACTATCTACAAATCAAAACATCAAAATACATCAACATAGCTCTACGATCGAACACCTCTCTAGGGGGTAGCACCATATTTGGGTCCTCCCAGAAATCCACCCCACTATATGGTAACTAGAGTATGATCTATGGAATCTGATTCCACACCCATGCAAGCTCAGCCATAAAATAATGGCCACCCTCCCAACCACCATGACAGACCAATATTGTCACCCACCGCCTCAATCACGGCTCTCAAATGCTTGATGCATCCAACAAGACTTTTGGGTTCAACATTGGCACCCTCTCCAAAAACCAAGCCACCAAGATAGACCCAAAAGAAAACTCACCGAAGTCGACTTCCCAACATCGATTCAACGACCCTATCATCTTGGTGTGTAGCATCACACCCCAAGAAAAGTGCTCACCACTCAATGCCCTCTACATGATCTTCAGTTGCCCACCACTAATCTGTTGGGTAACTAGAGATCCATACACCCTCACAATCATTGCTGCAACACAACAATGCACAAGGGAATCCATCGCCCCAATCCTCACAACCGATCCTGACATAAATTCCTCTCCAGAACAATACATCTGTGCTAGGTTAGCCAACTATCCATCCTCGGGTAACACGGGCTTAGTCGGTAGTAGGATCCCTCAAAAAGGGAGCACAATCAAGAAATAGACATCCTGGGTCATCGAGAATGTGATATGCTCCCCTCACACAATAAAACACTGTAGATCTGGGCTCCACATCGATATCAAGAACTATAGTAGATACTCTTGCACCCACACTAATGAACAATAAAAAACATTTAGCAACCCACAAGCTACCAAAGGTCCCCGTACAACCGGCTCCTCATCTCTCACTGTCTCTCTCAGGCATGCCCAGTCTCTCTCCATCCAATAGATTGGCATCGTCAAAATGGTCACCTGCATCCACATATACAGTACTTGATCAGACATCACAACCCATAAAAACACCAAAATTCTCCAAAAATATAAGTTTTTTACACCCCTCATCTTTGCCTCAAGGGCACGACTGTTTTCCCCACAGGATCACACATATGCGCACCTGTTCATTCCATAGTTTCACACTCTTTCACATCTGTCAGTGATACAGGGGCACATGCATGCACCCCTATCACACACACAAACGTGCATTCAATCACGCATGTCCGCTACACAGTCGCACACACGTGCGCAACTGTCAGGAACACAGATGCGCAGCCAACACACACCTATTTTCCCCATTCGACCGCCCTCATGCATGGTTGTCCCAATTATAGTCGTGCACTCATGAATATGAATCATTCAATCTCCCGTGCACTGGGGGGGCCACCCTCACAAAGTCCCTTTGTACGACCCTCCTTACATCCCTGCCCACAAAAGAAATCCTAATTAATATGCAGGAGGATATGACCACTAACCTAGCTCTCGCAAACCCTAGATCAGCTAGCTCGAACTCCTAAAATCTCAAAATCTACTCTCAAACCTCTCATCCACTCACTATAGCTGTAGGTACAAATGAGGTGGCAATGTGGGCCCTACAACTATATATAGTCCCTTTTTCCAAAATTCCATCCTCAATTACAGGAGCTCCGAGCATCTGTTTTCCTATTCGTCTTTAGCCACGTGATCAATATTCTGCCACCTACACATTCACATTCCCTGGGTCACCATTCATCCTCGGCCCCCAGGGATCCTTTTTCTCACATCCCACCTAGGTACGCATTCTCATGATCACAATTATCCAATAACTATTCTATGTTCTTTATTTTCATATATTTTTCATGTCGGGTATTTGGTTTTCATGTGTGCAGGTACTTGGTCATCACACACCAGTGCATCTCCTTCAGGTATATGATTGAAACTAGCATGTAGTCATTCCCTCTGAATATGCATTACATCTCCCTATCACAACCTCAGACATTGTCCTCTAGGATCCCTCCATCCATCTCTACAGTACTCTCACCTCTGCTGCATTTTTTAGTACTATCACCTGGTAGCATTCTCCCCTCCATGACTTGTCCCATTTATAGTCCCATTTTTGGCACTTTGACACTCATGATGCTTCCACCCCCTAGTTATGGGAGTCCTGATAGTCTTTCTCATGTTTGAGAATCAACCACATACTCATTCTCATCATTTTTCTATCTTTCCCAATGGACTCCCAGGACATATCCTACCAGTTATCATTTGACTGCACCTTCATAGTATCATTAGCCCTCCATTTCATCCATAATTAGTTTTCCCATTTTCAAATTCCCCTCCATTGATTTACCTCATACAAAAACCCATCTATGGGTCCCCCACCCTCCACCAGTTCTCCACACAACTTGTGCCCTCACAGGCCAATCCATCTTGCATTGGGGCACCTGTTTTTGTAGTTTCACACTTATCCCAAATTATTCTTTATTCATTTGGTAATTGTACAAAGCCTTTGTTTCCCACATTTACCTAGCTTTTTGTTGTCTCCCTTAGCGACCTTCCTTTTCTGGCAACGCAACCTGTGTTTCCCTTGGTTAGGGAATTCATTACCTCCTACTCTTCTTGACCTCACCCATAAACCCCGAGTCTCCCATGGTCCATATACCTTTGATCTCTTATTTTTTCCACTTTTTCATGATTGTGGTACAATTTAACCCACGTCTAGTCATCCCCTAACACTAGATTTAGTTTCATGGTTTCTTCCACTCATACTTCACATATATTACCAACCAAGGGCAGTCTGGATTCTCACTGCCTCTTGCCTTCGTCCATGAACCTCATCAGTTCTTGATCTCATCCATTGGATTTCATGAAGCCCTTTTCTTCTTGGAGTCGCGTTTCCCTTCCTGTCGACATCAAAATAGTTTCCAGGAGGGCCACATTATATTGACTCTCATTCCCTTTACAATGAGGAGTCTTGAACGACACAAATAAAAAAACCATTGTTCTTTGTTGTCGTTGACCCCCATAACATTTGACTTCAACTTTATCTCATGTTATGGTGGGTCTTACTTTGTGACTATTGCAGTTGTTTTATATTTACCGAAGACCTCTAAAATTTTTTGGGCTACCAATGCCCGCGAATGATCGACACTTCTTATAGGTGTCATCACCTCTTTTCAGAGTATGTTCACCATCAGAATCATCCTCTACCATTATCAAATCGCCTCGGAGGGCACTGCAGTTATCTACGCCAACATACCATTTCAGTTGCTATCTTACACATTTTTTGAGTTACATGACATGAGCATGGGGCATGCCCACCTCATTTGTACACAATTTTGTTTTTTCACACATTAATGAAAGGTTTGGGTCCCACAGTTTCCCCTCTCCCTCCAATGGGTCACTCTTGAAATTCCTCTCAACACTCTCTCTTACAATGGTACTCTCATTAGAAGAAACATTGATGTATTTCGGCTATTTGTATGCTCCTAATGTCACACATCAGGGGGCATCTGTTATCACTGAAATTTCATCCGCAAATGGTTACAAAAATCCAGCATCTCCAAACACCTATTAGTTCATCCATGGTCCAAAAAATGCATTTCCAAAGGGAACAAACTATACAATTGGTTATAAAATCATTAGGTGCTCAGAATGAAAAGGAAGCATGCACACGTGCACCAGTCAAAAACACCAGAAAAGCGCACATGTTCCTGATGCATGATTGTGGATGCAAAAAGTCACACACACTTTAGAACAACGCATTAATGATTTTGGTCGGCCTCCCACCCACTTATGGTTCAGCTCCCAAGTCAATTTGACCCCCAAATCCTAGCTGAATACGAGTGGATGGCTGGTCAAAGACCTCAAGGTTCCCTAAAGGGCCTCTTGTTCACACTAAAGACTGGTTGGATAATGCCTCAAAGCTTTGCTATAAAAAGAGGCCATGGGTGCACTATATTTCCAAGAATCTATTTGTATTTTTATGCTACCTCTATTCTCATGCAAGGAACCTCTTTCCTCATTGGATCATATAAGCACCATTTCAGTGGGCTATTCACATCACCTCTTGAGTGAATTAGCTTTGGATTTATTCACCATTTCCTTTTTTTTCTCTATTTGTAATAAGAGATCACTCATTGGGGGTTCAAGAGCCCTCCCTTGGAGGAAGAGGGGACCCATAAGTCTCCCTTTCTCTTTGGTGTTTGTCCACTAATACAATCTATCCATTGGTGGCATCAATATCAGTCTTTCTTTTGTTCTATTTCCCTTATGCACTTTAGTTTAGTTTCTTTAATTGTTATTATATTAGTTGTTTCTTTGTTTCATGTGTTTAATGTTTCTAACTCTTGCACTCATTTCTGTCCTATCTAGCTAATGCAACTGGACTTGTAAGTGTCCTTCTTTTTCTCATTTAGGTGATGAAAAGAATACAACATTAAGGTAATGACGTCACCTAAGGTGATGTGTAAGTGTTCAGGGTGTGTGGATGTGAAATCTTCTGAAGTCCCAAAGTACCGAAACTCGGACGCCTGAGGTTCCATAACGAGTGTTAGTCATTGGATGTTGGGTAGATGTGGATGGTTGATCTACCCTAAATCGTGAGTTCGTTAGTCCAGAATTCATAAAGTTGTTGTGAAGTTCTTTGAAACCCCCCAAAACATGAAGTCATGAAGCGCCCTTTTTGATAAGTGAGTGGTCATGACCCGCGATCACGTGGGTCGGGATTAATAGAGAAGGGGCTAAATCCTGAAGGATTATTACAGAGCCAAGCAGAGCTCAAAAAATTCATGAAATCTGAACGTTTTCTTAATTCATATTTGTTTATGAATGTTGTGGCATTTGTTAAGGAATAATGGCCTGACAAATTCCAGTTGTCTGAACATTGTGTTTGTAGAAGTTTAGCTAGTGCCAGAACCGAGTAGAATTGCCACTAAGTGAAAAATAAATGGAATAGACACATAATGATTCTAGTTCAGAGAACAAAGCTAAAGGGATGGATGTTCATTTGGGAGTTGAAGGGTCAAACTCCAATGGGAATGGAGAAGAGATATATAAGTAAGGGCATATGATGAAGATCATTGAAAAATTGCAGAAAGATGCCCAAACTCATCGAACAAATAGTAGAAATATCAAGAAATCTCAGGATAAACAAGGTGAATTCAACTTAAAGTTGATGAAGAGTATGGAGAAATAGAAAATAAGTTGGACCAGGAGAGATACTCGAGAAAAACTGGGAGATGCCTGACTTATGAGGGAAGAAGATCAAGGAGTGTTGGTAAACACCATCATCACTCCCAAGGTTGCTCCAAGAGGAGGGCACACAGTAGTCCAAGCCCATATCCTACCAGAAATCACATGATATATAGAGTGTATGAATTGAAGGGATAAATGAACAAGATTAAGCCTCCAACATTTGATGGAGAACATAAGAAGGAGGAAGATGCTGAGACATGGTTGCTTGTTATGAGGAAATATTTCCAATTGCAAAATTATTCCTCTCATGCAGAAGGAAGAATTGCAATGTATCAACTGAAGGGAAAGACATCCATGTGGTGGGATCAGCTTGTGAAGGTGCAACACATTAGAGAGAAATATATCACTTGGAAAGAATTCAAGAGATATTTCGATAATAAATACTTGACTAAAATATACTATGACAAAAAGATGAAAGAGTTCTTTGAACTCAAGTTGGGCAGCATGAAAATTTATGAATATGAACGAAGTCTTTTGGAATTACTGAAGTATGTTCCATTCATCAAGGATGATACTTTCAAGATTGAAAGTTATCTGAGTGGATTGCCACCTTCCATTGGGGACAAGATCCAATATGATGACCCAAAAACTATGGAAGAAACGATAAGAAGAGTGAAATGATTATATGAGAAACAAAGACAGAATCCTACTTTTCGGAAGTCTTGGGAAGAAAAGAAGAAATTCAAGATGGATCAGAGGAAGAAGAGAAATAAGACACCCTTTTTTAGAAACATTCCTCAAGGACAACCATCTTTTAGAGAGCCCAGGAAGGTTGAAGTAGGTGGGAAAATGCCAAGATCACCACTTATGGAATGTTGGGGTTGTAAAGAAAACCATAGGTACAAAGAATTCCCCCACAGAAATGATAAAGTGAGAGCTATCCACAATGTACAATAGGATGAAATAGTGGAGGACATGGGCAATAGAATGCCAAGGATATACGCAGCCCTGGACACCAAGAAAGTTGAATATCATTCACACATTATTGAAGTGGAAGGTATGATTAACAACCAACCATTTACTATTTTAATTGATTCAGGGTCTAGCCATAGTTATATAGATCCTAGAGTGGTGGAAAGTTTGAATTTGTCAAGAAGAAAAAATGAAAAGTCTTGGTTAGTGCATCTGGCTACAGGAACCAAGAGAAAAGTCAATGAGTTAGTTATGCCATGTCCCGTGGACACAAATGTACTAAGCACAAAGGATAAATTGAATGTTCTACCTTTAGGTTCTTATGACTGTCTAATTGGGATGGACTGGTTAGACCAGCACCATGCCATCTTGGACTATCGTAATAAGGCATTCAGTTGCATGGATGAGGAAGGAAATCAAAGAATAGTCTAAGGAATTCCCAGAGTTGTTGCTATCAGAGAAATCTCAAGAATGCAGTTGAAGAATTGCTACAGGAAAGGCTATCAATTATTTGTAGCCCATGTGGAGGAAACACCTAAGGATAAGGTGTCAAGTATTGAAGATCATGAGGTACTAGAGGAGTTTGAAGATGTATTCCAGGAGGTACCAGGATTATCTCTGAAAGGAGATATTGACTTCTTTGTAAACTTGATTCCTCGAGCAGCTCCGGTGTCGAAATCTCCTTACATAATGAGTATGTCAGAGATGAAATAATTGCAACTGTAGTTTGAAGAGATTATAAAGAAGGGGTATATATGCCCAAGTCTGTCACCTTGGGGATCATCAGTCTTGTTCATGAAGAAGAAGGATGGGATGCTGAGATTGTTTATTGATTGCAGACAATTGAACAAAGTAACTGTAAAGAAAAAATATCCTCTGCCGACGATTGATGACCTCTTCGATCAGTTGAAGGATGCGAAGATATTTTCGAAGATAGACCTCAGGTCAGGATATCACTACGTAAGGATAAAGGATGAAAACATCAGAAACACCACCTTTAGAACAAGGTATGGTCACTATGAATTCACAATGGTTCCATTTGGGCTATCAAACGCACCCGGTAGTTTTATGTGCCTAATGAATTATGTATTCAGGGAATATCTAGACAAGTTCATCATAGTCTTCCTCGATGACATTTTGCTATATTCCAAGCCAGAGGAAGAGCATGAAAAACATCTTAGGATGGTGTTGTAGGTGCTAAGAGAGCACCAATTGTATTCCAAGTTGAGCAAGTGCTCATTTTATCAGGAGAAGATCCATTACTTGGGGCATATTATTTCGAAGAATAGGATAGTTGTAGATCCTGAGAAGATTAAGGCCATCGGAGAATGGTCAGAGCCAAAGAATGTGACAAAATTCAGATCCTTTATGGGTATAGCTAGTTATTATAGAAGGTTTATCACAAGGTTCTCGAGGATATTTCACCCTATCACTTCCTTGAAAAGGAAGGAGAAGAAGTTTCAGTGGACAAAGGATTGTGAGAGAAGCTTCCAACAATTGAAGAAACTGTTAACCAGTGCTCCAATCCTGAGGATCACAGATCCAAATGAAGATTTCATGGTGTGCACAGATGCATGAAAAGAAGGATTGGGACGAGTCCTAAGTCAGAATGGATTCATAATATGTTATGAATACAGAAAGTTGAAAGAGAACTAAAGGAACTATGCAACTCATGATTTGGAGTTGGCGACAATAGGACATGCTCTAAAGAAGTGGAGGAATTACCTCATGGGAAGGAGGTTCAAACTGAGAATAGACCATAATGGTCTAAAGTATTTGTTTGATCAACCAACCTTGAATGCTAGGTAGAGTAGGTGGCTATATTTTTTGTGTGAGTATGATTTTGATATCAAGCATATTAAAGGGAAGGAGAATAAAGTGGTTGATGCACTCAACAGAGGAGTACATAAATTACATGCTACAACCATTAGCATGTACCGAATTGATATAAAGGGAAGAATTTTGGAGGCTCCAAATACAAATTTGCAATACAGTGATTTGGTAGCAAGAGTGATGGGGGACTAAGCTTCCATATTATGGGTAAGGGAGAGGGGGCCGAGACGTTGGAAGAGGGGCTAAGCTTGAGGGCTTAAGTCCTTAGGAATAATAATTTATTATTATTCCAAAGTGTTTTGAAAGTTATGTTTTTATGCTAAGTTCTAGGAGAGGCAACACATGCAGCCCCAATGTGTGCAAAAGAGAACACATACTTGATGGAGTGCATGCAGCTTCATGGGTGACATGTGTTGGCCCAGGCACATGAAATTTAACCCAAGAATTGAGTTGTGATGGGGGTTCATCCTCCATTCTGTCATCGGTTGTCTGAATGGTGGGAGTCCATGAACGAACTCTGCTTAATTTTCTTATCACGCAATCCTAAAAACCAGAACCGAAAGTTGACTGGTGTATTCCTGTGAATCACGTGGCCTCTGTATTTGTCCTTTGCAATGTTCATGCATGCACCTGAGACCTTAAATGTGTGATCTGATTCATTTTTTGAACCTTCCATACTTCGCCTGAGTTCACTGGAATCCTTCCTGAGAACCATTTTTGTCTCTACACTAGACCTCTGCATAGCCATGCACCTTGGAAGCCGACCCACGTCTTCTATGAAACCTGAGTAATTTTCTATGCCGTGTGTGTTATAAATGTGGGATATTGTGGCCACGCAGTCCCTTGGCTGAGTGTGATTGGATACCGTCATCCATTACTTCATGAGCCTTGTTGTCCTCCTTGTGCTGGAACGGAGCTGAAGAAGCATGTTGTTATGCCTATGTGCAACATTCTCTCCAAGTGAGAGAGGTGGTTGTGGTTGAAGAAGCAGGTTGTTAGGCCTGTGAACGACTCTCTCTAGGTGAGAGAGTGCATAGAGGAAGTGATAACTCCTAGAAGGAGTCTTCTAGGTGCCACAGAGCTCAGAGAATATTGGTTCGGTCTATTGTTGAAGCCCAAGGAAAGGGAGGTTTAGTAGCCAAAGGAATGTCTTGGTGACATTGAAGGTGTATACTCCTGGGGTGGGACAAACATTTGGGGAATGAGAGTCTATGAGTAGTGGGCATAAGTGGCTCCTGGGAGAGAATCCTTCATCATAAACTGTGTGTCTTCCGTTGACCTTGCCTAGCCTAGGATTCCCTTGCCCGGTGGAGCTTAGTCCCAACTCGAGGGTGACCTATTGCTGAGAGTGATGAGCAGCATGGTCTAAGGCTGGGAGGTTCGTGGAAGGTCTGCACATAGTTGGTGGTGTATTACAATTTCAAAGATAAGTATCATTATGTGTTTTAATTCTATACTTAATTAAAATGCATGTTTTGTGATACTTGTAATATTATCATGTATTCCGTTGCTAGTTTGAATTGTTGTTAATTCTATTTAAGTCTGTATGATAGTAGTAAATCCATGTCAAATGTCTTAATTTGATTTAATGTTTATTCTTTATAAATAATGCATGTTATATATTTAAGTATGATAATGTTTATGCGAAGTAGCATTTCTGGGCAAGTGTGTTGATGGCTGAGGACATTACAAAATGGGTAGTGAAGAGCCTAGAAATGAGCATACTTAGAAATACGATCAAATACCACCTTGATGAATGAATTATTTCCTAATTTAGGTAAGACAACAATGAAATCCATAGAGATATCCCTCGAAATAGAGGGTGGAATTGGAAGCGGTTGTAGTGTGCCAAGGGATTTATTGTTTCTCCCTTGCTGTGTTGACATACATCACATTCCACCACAAAAGTGTAGATGTCCTATTTCATACCGTCCCAAAAAAATGAACATTTGATCCTGTCATAGGTTTGGAAAAACATGAATGCCCAACTATGGGTGTAACATGAAGCTTAGAAAGAACTCTGGATTTAAGTTATGACACATCATTGTTCCAAGAGTAACCCGGGGAAAATAGAGAATTGGCTTGCAATTTTTGGATAAGATGCAAAATTTTGGGATCTTGCAACTATTCTTAGAAAACAACTTGGAGCCAATCTAGTACAATGAAAGAGAGGGAAAAGAGGGACCCTTCGTATTCATATTTTGTTGAAATTGCATCAAAAACCACATTGTCTTTTCCTTTCTTGTAAATGATCTCATAATCATATCCAAATAGCTTAGTCACCCATTTTTGTTTCTCCAAGTATGAAATACATTGCTCTAGAAAATACTTGAGGATCTGATGATCCGTCTTAATTGGGAAGCGTTTCCCCAATAGATAAGGGTGCTAGATATCCACTAGATGTAAAATAGCCAACATTTCCTTTTCATATATTGATTAGCCCAAATTTCACTCTGACAATTGTTTTTTGGTAAAGGCTAAAGGTCGACCATCTTGTATAAGGCTTGCTCCAACTTTTCTCCTAGAAGCATCACATTCCAGGAAAAAGGTCTTTGTGAAGTCAAGAAGAGAGAGGATAGGAGAGGTGCACATAGCCTCCTTCAAGACTTGGAAGAAATGATAAGTTGTTGGAGTCTAAGTGAAATAATTTTGTTTAGGAGAGTAGTGAGAGACGCCACAATTTTTCCATAATTCTTAACAAACTTGAGATAATATGTTGTTAGAAAACCACACAAGATTTTAAGAGTCTTGGGGTGAGGCCAATCCTTCATAGATTCAATCTTCTTAGGATCCACCTTGACAACATCCTTTCCAATAATATGACCCAAGTACTCAACTTCTGAGGCTCCAAAAGCACATTTAGATTGTTTGAGGAAACATTGGTGTTGAGAGAGTAGATGAAGAAATCGATCCACATGAGAAAGATGGGTTTTACATGTTTTACTATAGATGAGAATATAATACAAGAAAACTAAGACAAAATGACAGAGAAAATGATATAAGATATGATTCATGAGGCTCTGGAAAGTGGAGGGAGAATTATAGAAGACAAAGAGCATGATCAAGAACTCATTGTGGCCCTCATGAGTGTGAAATTAAGTCTTAGGAATTCCTTCCTCTTTCATATGTATCTGGTGGTAGCTAGAACGAAGATCAAGTTTAGTAAAGAATTGGGCACCACTTAATTCATCCAAGAGATCATCAATGAAAAGAATGGGAAATTTGTCTTTGATGGTGAGTTTGTTGAGGGAACAAAAGTCAAGACACATGCACTAAGATCCTTCTTTCTAAAGTAGCATGACCACAGGAGAATAATAGGGGATAGTGCTAGGATAGATAACACTTGTGGCGAGAAATTCTTGAACAAAATTCTCAATTTCATTTTCTGGGAAAAGGGATGACGATAGGGATGAAAATTGAGAGGAAGGATGTCGAGGATGAGGGGAATGAACTGATCATGAACACTACAGGAAGGGGGAATTTCTTGGGGAGTGAAAAAAATAGCTTGATATTTGTAGAGGATGGATTGGAGGTCATGATGCACAAAAGGTGTCTCGGTGGCTTGAATTGAATGGAGTTGTGAAATAATGTCGAAATGACCTTTTTGAGGAGATTTTCCATGTGATGGGAATTGATGATCTCAAGGGAACCTACTATGATTCCTTGGAACTTATAATTTTGGCCCTCTTGGTTGAATTGCATGGTTAATTCCTTAAAATACATGAAAATGGGGACAATATTCCTTAACCATTCAACACCCAGCACAATTTCACAACCACCCATGTTGATAGAAAACATATGATATTTCTTGTTGTACTGACCAATTTGGAGATACAAATTTTCACAATACCCCCCACATTTCATGGACCCTCCATTGGAAATCATGATTTGATATTTTTTTACTACACATATATAGAAATTAGTTTCTTTGTAAATGTGACGATGAATAAAATTACGGGTGTTGCCACTATCAATGAGGATGATGACCTTCTTATGCTTAATGTAACCAATTATCTTGAGGGTTTGGGGAGTATATAATATAGTGAGATAATTTGTGGAAATGATTGGTTCAACTTTTGGGGGGTCTGAGGGTGGAGAAAGGTCAGTGGGTTCAGGTGACTCAGCCATAGGGGAGCCTCAACCTCTTCTTCAGAAACATCCTCAGAGATGGCCATAAAAACAGTTTTTTCCTTACACTTGTGCCCAGGAAAATATTTTTCATCACAATTATAACAAAGGACTTTGATTTTGCGTTCAACTATTTATTCCCAGGTCAATTTTTGGATCTTCAGTGGAGTGGAAGAAGGATCATGAGTGACTGGTTTAGGGTGAGGAATAAAGGAGGGTTTTCTGATTTGAAAAGAGACAACCTATTGTGCTTGCTTAGCTCTTTTAGTATCTTCCATCCAACTCCAGGGGTGATCCATGAGGAAGTGGGAACAAATATCATCCTTGATGCCACTAATAAGCATTCTAAAAAAAAACATTATATATTCCCACTGTGTGGAAAGCCAAGTTCTCAAAAGCAGATATAAAGTATTGCACTATTCCATATTTGTTTATGTTGGACATGGTGTTATGTTGTCATTGATTTCAACAAGGGTTAAATTAATTTATCATCCAAACAATTATCCGTCTATACTAGTTGTAGGAATCGACAGTAAAGAACGAAGAACAATGTAGATCGTTGGATCAAAATAAGAGCATGATCGAACGGTAAATAATGAAGAACAATGTTGATTTCTAGATCAAAATAAGAGCATGGACATATGGCAAAAAATGAATAAAAAAATTTGATCGTTGGATAAAAATGAAATCGTGATTAGAAGGCTCAGATCTCTTTCTACGAGTCAGTTGAGAAACCAAAAATTGGCTAAGTATCATATTATATCGATATCACTTAAAAATTCTAAGTATGGTTCATGACCAACTTACAGAATCTGGTCATGCATTCTAATGAAATTTGGGAATAGATATGAGTTTGCGAGCCACGAGCCCAAGAAAAATCGCTTAAGAAATTTTCTAAGTATAGGTTCATCTTGGAGGCTACGAAAGTTGGGCATTGATTTTGATGAAATCCGAGAATACATGTGAGTCCGCAAGTCAGAGAGTTCGTGAACCCATCACATAAATTAATTCTAAGTAAAATTCCAAGCATGGTTCATTATAGAGGTAACGTAAGTTGGACATGCATTTTGATGACACCTAAGAAGACACGTGAGTCTGTAAGTCTGAAAGTTCATGAACTCGAGAAAAATCACTTAAAATTTCTTTAAGTATAGGTTCATCTTGGAGGCTATGGAAGTTGGGCATGGATTTTGATGACACTCGAGTAGACATGCGAGTTCACAAGTCTGAGAGTCTACGAACTCGTCACATGAAATAATTCTAAGTCCATGTTTAAAATGAATAAGAACCATCAACTCAATGGTTGATTATATATGAATCGCTGATTTTTCTAAAGTGCATAGATGAAATAAGGACCATTCACATCAACACCTGATTAAGTTCATGCCATTGATTTATTCAGATGATTAAGTCATGATATTTGGACCCTACCAGATTTGAAGTAAAAATGGATCGTCCATCTCATCAGGTGATTAAGTTAGAGCTGTTGGATCAAGATCTTCTCAAGAGTAAGGTAGGCCATTGGATCAATTTATGGGTGCAATTTCAACCGTTCATCAGTAAAAGGTAAAGTGGGTTGAAGGAAGCACATAGGTGCCTAAAACAATTAGGAATGAATAACAAATATATGCACATCAAAATCAATGGTCAATAATTAATATTGATCTTGATTAGATGGTAGTTGAGTCTCTACAAAAATAGATCTCAATGCAATGAATAAATTGATCATTTTAGTCAATTTGATGAAGGGTTGTTGGATAAATCATTCCATAAGAAATATTGACATGAGAAAGAACAAAACATAATTAATCTGCAAGGAATTTGAATTCGACTAGGTTAATTTTTTATTAGAATCTATTGTAAATGAAGAGGCACATTGATTCATTGAAAAGACACAATGGTTCAGTGGAACACACCGTTTGGAAGGATATATAAACTCATAAGAATGAAGAATGAAAGTTTGACTCGAGAGATATTTGAGTATACTTGAAACAGAGTCACCAAAATATATGATATTAAAAATAAAAACTGTACAGTGAGGGTGGAAGGGAGGAGCTAGGAAGGATTGTGGTCCTCTTCAAATAGAATCCTGAAACAACCTGGGGGTTGGTGCCTCCTTTGAATTTATTTCTTGAAAAATTCAGGGGGTTGGAGCCTCCTTTCAAGTTGGTTCCTGAATAAGTAGGGAGTTGCAACTTCCTTGAGCAGGTGCTCTCTAAAAGGAAGGGGATTTGTGTCTCCTAAAGTTGGTGCTCTAAAAAGAATTGGTGTCCTTCACAATCACAACTTGTTGTTATACAAACATTGTAATTCTTATTAATGATAAATAATTAATTATTAAATTCAGTGTTAATTCATTGTTGTGATTTGGAAAAATAAAAACTGATTTATTAAATGTAATACTAATTCAGCCCCCCTCTCAATATTTCCAATAATTGGTATCAGAGCAGGTTCCTTTACCACAGTCTAGCCACTCGAAGGTAGATCTTTAAGAATCCAATGTATCAACAACAAGGAATGTCATCCAAAATAGAATCACTATTCAAAGGACATGACTATGAATTTTGGAGAATAAGGATGAAGAGTCATTTTATGGCACTTGGATTTGATATTTGGAAATATGTATAAGATGGATACACTGCACCATCTTCCCCACCAACTGATGTTGCTGCAAATAATTTATGCAATGACAATTCAAGAGCTCTTAATGCCATTTTAAGTGGATTATCCAGAAATGCATTTGTAAAAGTAATTCATTGAAAATCAACCAAAGAATTATGGGACAAACTTAAAGTTATTTATGAAGGATATAGAAAGGTAAAACAATAAAAAATTCAAACACTCAAAGAACAATTTGAAAATCTAAATATGAAGGAAGAAGAAGATATTGTAGAATATCTTCAGAGAGTAGACAAGATGGTCAACTTAGTAAGAGCATTGGGAGAAACAATAGAATATAAATATATTGTTTAGAAAGTGTTGAGATCATTTCCTATGAGATATGATGCCAATATCTATACCTTATAGGATAGAGACAACCTTGATAAAATAACTATGGATGAGCTCCATGGAATCCTCATAGCCTTTATATGAGGACATGGAAAGAAATGACATCTAAACTGGAAATGAACTTAAAAGTAAGAAAATATAAGAAGAATCAAGAGAAAGTTTCCAATTAAGATCAATTAGAAATATCTGATGAAGAAGTAGAAAACTTCATAAAAAAACATAATAAAGGAACTGGTAAATTCAAAGGAAAACTACCTCTTAATGTTTTAAATGTGGCAAAGTTGGAAAATTTTCCAACAAATGTCCCTATCCAAAACAAGACTAAAGTGATGGTGAAGAAAATTACAAAGAGTACAAGAAGAGAAAAAATGGGTCAACAAGAATAAAACCCACACAAAAAAGAAGACCTTCTACACCAAAGAATAAAACAACTCATTTGAATAAAGTGAAGGAGAAGAAGAAGAATCAACGCATCTATTTATGGGTATAGAGAAATATGATAATCCTACTAAAACTAATTTTGGTATGGATGAAAACTTTGAAGAGGAAGGTGAAGTAGATCTTGAAGCATAATTTCTTAGTGCTTTGGAAGAGCTCAAACAATATAAAAAGAAGACTAAGTCACTAAAAGGACATTTACTAGAGTTTTATGAAGCACATATATCAAGAGAAACAGAAATCTCAAAACCAGTCAAGGAAAATAAAAATAAAAACATCATTAACTTGAAGAGTCAACTCCAATAAGACAAAATAATAGAACATATATTAATTGAACAAATTAATGAAAAACAACAAGACTGTGAGAAGTGAGACGCTGAAATTGTCCTTCTGAAAAATGAACTTGAGAAAGGAAAGAATCACTCAAGATTTGAAAACAATTCAAAAATATTGGATGACATTTTGAATAGTCAAATATCACTAAAGGATGAGACATGACTTGGGTATGATAAAAAATCAACCTCTGCAACAGAGAAGATAAAAAAAAAGGAAAATTAGTTATGCAGATGTGCTTAAGAGAACCTTCAAAATTGAAATAACAAGATGAAGAAGGAATCATTAAAGACTGTTCATAATAAGTTGAATTCTACACCTCCCACAAAACAGAAATAAGACAAATGGAATATAATGGCTAGAAGAACTCATTCTGAGAGATATCAACACATCATTCTTGGTTATTTCTACTCTTGCAATAACTTTGGACATAAAGCAATACATTGCAAGGCTTATGGAAAATCATACATTCATAGAAATAATAAAAAATATAAAAGAAGAAAAAATAATCCAAAGAATAGAAGTTACAATTCATTATCTCCATTCCAAATGTTCAATGTGGAATGCAAGAAGTGTAAAAATTATGGTAATCAAACCATTGAATGCAGGCTAAGCACAAAAACAATTTCTTTTATCACTCAATATAAGAAAGTATGTAAAGGAAAACATATGGAAGATATAGAATGCAACGTAGCCCTGTATGCCAAGATTTTTTTTATCAATGGTACATTGATAGTGGCTGCTCCAAACATATGACAAGAGATAAAATTAAATTTCTCAAACTAACAAAAAAGGAAAAAGGAAGTGTCACATTTGGAGATAATGTATCTGCTAAAATACTTCGAAAAGGAACGATCACCTTGGGAAACAAGAAAAGAAAAGTAGAACACGTGTTACTAGTTGAAACTATGAGGCCTAATCTTTTAAGTGTTATCCAAACTTGTGATCAAGGGCATATACTCATCTTTGACTCCCATAAATGTGAAATAAGAGAAGAAGGATAAGGAAAATTAGTTGCTATTGCACCAAAAACTTCAAGCAATGTGTATATATTAGATATTAAGGAAGAAGAATAATATCATATGAGTCAAGCAGATGAAATATGGATATGGCACATAAGGATGGGAGACTTGAGATTTGATAACTTAATCAAATCTAGTAAAAATGGAGTTGTAAAAGACATTCCAAAAGTCATCAAACCCTCATATCCTATTTGCAAACATTGTCAATTAGGAAGGAATACAAGAGTCAGATTCAAGAAAAAATATCATTCTACATCAAAACCCTTGGAGATTGTTCACATTGATCTCTTTAGGCCATCTAAGACTATAATCATACAAGGAGAACACTACTTCATGTTGATGATTGATGATTACACAAGGATGAACTAAGCATATTTTCTCAAAGAAAAATATGGGGCATTTAAAAAGTTTAAAGCATTCAAGACTTATGTACAAAATGAAACAAATCTCAAAATCAAAAGTTTAAGATCAGATAATGGAGGGGAATTTATATCTAAAGAATTCAAGAAGTTTTGTGAATATCATGGAATCAAGAGACAATTCTCAACTCCAAGAACTCAATAAAATGGAGTTGTTGAGAGGGAAAATATAATTGTTCAATAGGCTTAAAGAACTATGTTAAATGAAGCCAAGCTCCTAGACAAATTTTGGAGAGATGAAATATATACAACAATACACATACTTAACCAAGCACAACTGAGAGCTAACCATGAGAAAACACCTTATGAATTATGGTTTGGAAGACCAACATCTGCTAAACATTTCATAGTCTTTGGAAGTAAGTGTTACATCAAGAGGGATGAAGATAGTCTAGGGAAATTTGAATATATATTAGATGAAGGTATATTTCTGGGATATCCACCTAACAAAAAGACTTACAAGTGCTATAATCTAATGTTTCAAAAAATAGTGGAAAGTGAAAATGTAAAAATAGATGATCTAAAATTGAGAAAATTCAAATATCAAGATGAATAAAAAATTGATGAATGGAGAAGAACTAGTGATGATGAAGAAGATGATGAATCACAAGATGAATAAGATATTGAATAACTACAAGAGAATGAAACACAAATTGATGAAGTTAAGGATGATGAAGAAACATGCTTACCAAAAGCACCATCAAAAAGAGTTCTAAAGAATCACCCTGAAAATCAAATTATAGGGGATAAAGAAGCAGGAGTAGAAACAATAAGGAAAATTTGATTTGATTTAGAATAGGAAATTATTTCAGTAATAGACCCCAAAATTTTTGTAGAAGGAAGCAAGAGTGAATACTGGATAAAATCAATGAATGAGGAACTTGATCAAATTGAGAAAAAACATACATGGTAACTTGTCCCTAGACCAAAAGACAAGAATGTGGTAGGAACCAAGTGGATATTCAAAAACAAACTCAATGAGAATGGACAAATAATTAATAACAAAGACAAATTAATAAGAAAATGATATTCCCAAGTGGAAGGTATTGACTTTGAAGATACTTTTGCCACAATAGCAAGACTAGAGGCCATCAAAATGTTTTTGGCATTTGCATGCTTTAAAAACTACAAAATTTATCAAATAGATGTCAAATCAACATTCCTGAATGGAACATTAGAAGAAGAAGTATATATTGAGAAACCAAAAGGATTCATATTAACATAAAATCAAGACTATGTGTGCAAACTAAATAATTCTATGTATGGTATTAAACAAGCCCCTAGAGCATGGTTCTCAAGATTGGCTCAGTATCGGCAAAAACAAGGATATAAAAGAGGGACTACTGACAACAACCTATATATCAAAATTGAGGATCAATATATGATTGTTGTGGTGGTATATGTAGATGATATCATATTTGTAAGTAATCTTACTATACTAAGCAAAATGTTTGCTAAAAAAATGTAGAAAGAGTTTGAAATGTCTATGCAAGGAGAACTGACTTTCTTCGTAGGCTTAAAAATTAACTCAAATAGATAAAGGAATATTCATTTCACAAACTAAATATATCAAAGAAATGTTAAATAAATTCCAAGTGGAAGACAATAAACCCATGTGCACTCCCATGGTCACAGGATGCAAACTAATTCTAGACGATGATTCACCAAGAGTAGACCAAACTGTGTACAAATCAATGGTTGGTAGCCTATTATATGCAACAACAACAAGACTAGATATCTTGCATGATATAGGAGTAGTAGGTATATTTAAATATGCACCTAAAGAAACTTACATGAAGGAAATAAAAAGGATATCCAAATATCTTAAAGGAACAATGGAGCTTGGTTTATGGTTTCCAAAAACAAAAGATTTTACATTGATTGCATATACTGATGCAGATTGGACTAGTAGTGTAGATGACAAGAAAAGTACTAGTGGAGGATAATTCTATCTAGGAAAGTGTCTGGTATCATGGTTAAGTAAAAAATAGACATCTATATCACTATCTATAGCACAATCATAGTATATTGTTGCTGCATCTTGTTGCACACAAGTAATCTAGATGAAACATACACTAGAAGATGTACAAGTGAAATATGATCATCTAATCACTATTAACTGTGACAACACTAGTGCCATAAATATCTCTAAGAATCCTGTCATGCATTCTAAAACCAAGCATATCCCAATTAAATACCATTTTATGAGAAATCAGGTTTCTCAAAAGGTAGTCAAAGTAGAGTATATTGATACTAAAGAGAAAATTGTAGACATATTCAAAAAACCTCTACCAAGAGGTACCTTTGAAAATATTAGACAAAAATTGGGAAAAATTCCCATATCTAATTAAAAGATACAAAAAAGGGGGAGCACATGGATAGGGGGAGCATCACCTCAGGGGGAGAAAAAAAATGTCCCTTTTGTCGTTGTTGTCAAAGGGGGAGAATACATAGTAAAACTCAATTAAAATAAAGATTTATTACTTTGTTTCCATCAATTACAAAGGGGGATAATGTTGGACATGGTGTTATGTTGTCATGGACATCAACAAGGGTTAAATGGATTTATCATCTAGACAAGTATCTGACTATACCAATTGTAGGAATCGACAATAAAGAACGAAGAAGAATGTAGATCGTTGGATCAAAATAAGAGCACGATCGAACAATAAAGAAATAAGAACAATGTTGATATTTGGATCAAAATAAGAGAACGATCAGATGGTAAAGAAGGAAGAAACTATGTAACTCATTGGATCAAAATGAAATCATGATCAGACAAATCAAATCACTTTCCATGAGTCTACTAAGAAACCAAAAATTGGCTAAGTATCATATTCTATCGATATCACTTAAAAATTATAAGTATGGTTCATTATGGAGGTAACGAAAGTTGGGCATGAATTATAATGACATCCGAGAAGAGATATGAGTCCACGATTCTGAGAGTCTACGAGCCTGAGAAAAATCACTTAAGAAGTTTTATAAGTATAGGTTCATCTTGGAGGCTATAGAAATTGGGCGTGCATTTTGATGACACTTGAGAAGACATGTGAGTCCGCAAGTTCAAGAGTCCACGAACCCGTCACATAAAACAATTCTAAGTAAAAGTCCAATTATGGTTTGTTATGGAGGTAATCAAAGTTGGACGTGCATTTTGATGACACCCGAGAAGACATGTGAGTCTGCAAGTCTGAGAGCCCGCGAACCTATCACATGAAATAATTCTAAGTAAACATCCATGTTTAAAATGAATAAGAATCGTCCACTCAATGATTGATTATATATGAACTGTCAATCTGTCTAAAGTGCCTAGATGAAATAAGGATCGTCCATCTCAACACCTAATTAAGTTTGCACCATTGATTTATTCGGATGATTAAGTCACGATATTTGGTCCCCACAATGTTTGAATTAAAAATGGACCATCCATCTCACTAGGTGATTAAGTCAGAACTATTGGATCAAGATCTTCTCAGGTGGAAGGTAGGCCATTGTATCTACTCATGGGTGCAATTTCAATTGTTCATCCGTAAAAGGTACATTGGGTTGAAGGAAGCGCATAGGTTCCTAAAAAAATTAGGCATGAATAAGAGATATATGCACATCAAAATCAATGGTCAAGATTTAATATTGATCTCGATTAGATGGTAGCTTATTCTATACAAAACCGAAGCTCAATGCAATGAAGAAATCAACCATTTTAGTCAATTTCATGAAGGGTTGTCAGTTTGATCATTCCATAAGAAATATTGACATAAGAAAGAACAAAACATAATTAATATACAATGAATTTGAAGTTGATTAGGTTAATTTTTTATTACAATCTTTTGTAAATGAAGAGGCACATTGATTCATTGAAAAGACACAATGGTTCAATGATGCACACCATTTGGAAGGATATATAAACTCATAATAATAAAGAATGAAAGTGTGACTTAGGAGATATCTAATTATACCTAAGGAAGAGTCACCAGAATATATGAGAGCATAAATAAAACTGTGTAATGAGGGTGGAAGGGAGGAGATAGGAAGGACTATATTCCTCTTCAAATAGAATCCTAGAACAACCTGATGGTTGGTTCCTCCCTTCAAGTTGGTGCTTGAAAAATTCATGGGGTTAGAGCCTCCTTTCAAGTTGGTTCTTGAAGAAGAAGGGAATTGCAACTTCCTTGAGTAGGTACTCATAAAATGAAGGGTATTTTTGTCTCCTAGAGTTGGTTCTCTAAAAAGGATTGGTTTCCTTCACAATCACAACTTGTTGTTATACATACATTGTAATTCTTATTAATGATAAATAATTAATTATTAAATTAAATGTTAATTCATTGTTGTGGTTTGAAAAAATAATTACTAATTGATTAAAGGTAATATTGATTCACCCCCCCTCTCAGTATTTCCAATAGTTTCAACTTTGTCAAATGGACTAAATGGTGGGTGTCAGTGTCAAAGCATTCATAAATCTCTGCAACAAAGTGTGTCCAAGCCACATACCCTTGGCGGGAATTTTTTCTTCGTTGCCACCATTTCCAACATTCTTGATCTATATGGAGAAAACCATACTATAATTTGGCCAACTCATCCTTAATGTTGTACAAAGAGAAATAATGCTCCATTTAAGTTACCCAGTCAGTGGGATCTGAGCCATAAACTTTGTTCACATCCACTTGAGGAAGGCATATGTCATGCTGAAAGTGATGGGATTGAAATTTATGGGAATTGGAGGAAGTCTCACCTTTGGGGTGCAAAGGTTGGTCAAATGAGGTAAGGTCTCCAGTAATATTCAACTTGGCACAAATCTAGGCAATGAAGGATTCAAGATAGGTAGAGAGGTCATGTTTTAGGTTTTCCATTTTTGCGTCTATGGTGGAATGCATTTTGTCATTGACAGTGGTAATATTGGCACTAAGTTTCCACACTTCCTTTTGGGCCTTTGAGAAATCATATGACAAGGTATTGAGGTGGGATTCAAGGTCTTGGCTATGAGTGTGGTCCATGATGACGGGGGGAATTGTTAGGTATCTAGAGAGGTAGTGGGGTGGTTAGAAAGCCCATAGTGATAATAGTGGAGGCCACTCAATGTAAGGTGGAATAGATCCACTATATTATTAAATGAGGCCCACTATGTGTAGCACACTTGACCCCTAAGTTCCCTTTTTAGGGATGGGGAATCAAAATTTTTCTTTCCTTAATCATCTCAGATCCTCTCCATGGGATCTCCATCCTCTTCTGCTAAACAAGATATTTCTAACAACTACTACCATGCTCGAATCCAAGCTCTGGATTGAGCATTACGTCCTTCAAAATATCTTTAGGCATTATTGGTCAAGGGCCACGTGGAACCCACGTGGGTTCATCTCATTCTTACTTTCTCAAGTTCCCCGAAGTACTAGAGTTCCCCAACGCTCCTACATCTATGGTGGAAATCCATCCAGGGATGATTTTACGGGCTAAATTTTGCTCATGGGATAATTTTCCATGGTTTTTCCAAAAACGAGATTCACTATTTAAAAAATGATTCGCCTAAATTCTATAGGATAAAATTATTTTACCTTAAAAATAGCCAAAATTTTATAAAAACTATATAAAATCCTTAGAAATTTGAATATTTTTACAAAAATATTGCCAATCATTTATAGTTGGCATATGAAGGATTATTAATATTCACCAAGGTTTCTACATTTTAAAATAAATTTCCATCCTTAAAATCATCCCTGAATCCATCTATCATTAAATTCAATAACAAAACTTCATCCTCGTTTAACACATAGGATTAAGGGATTTCGACATTTAGTGTTGAATGCTCCTTTTTTTCTTTCTACGTGCATATCCTTCAGAGTTTTGAATTACCAAAATCCTGAAGGCTCCACAGTTACATGTGGAGATGCATTAAATGCATAGGCAAGGATAGGTGGATCTGGGACTTCTGTCGAATGAACCCCAATGTCCCAACGTCCTCAAATTCATCAAAGTCCCGAACTCCTAGTATCCTAGTTACTCCACTAGCTTTTAGGACAAGCAAGCACGTTCCAGAGGGATGACACATGACAAAGGGAAGAGATGACGCATGGCCCCATCAATGGGTGACATGTGTCACATTCCATTTGACATATAAGGCCTGTAAAAGGTACGAATCAAGGTGACATGTGGCATGCCGACTATGGGTCCACATCACCCTAGGTGACGCCAACGTGCAATGACACTTCATATGGACAACCTCTGAGAGACTCTATCCTTTCCTACCCGCAAAATCTCTCAGAGCTCCGAAGTCCAAAATCCCACCAACAAACTTCCAATACCCCTTATATCTCAAGGTTGAGGTGGGTCCATGTATATCCATATATCTACAGCCTTCGTTGCTTCGCGACTTCGGCGTTCAAGGAATCTGCTGTGTGATTTCATTTTTACTCCTTGAGTGGTCATCACTAGGATAACTACGATGCAAATCCAGTGGTCATCCTGAAGCATCCTTAGATCTATGGTTCTCATCACTTCGCAAGTTTGATGTTCGAGGGTTCCTCTCGCTTAACACTCCTTTTCACGTGGAGTGGTCAATGTCAAATTGACCACGACGTAGATCCAATAGTCAGGGAAGATCCTGAATTTCCTTGAATATATGGCTCTCATCACTTCACAAGTTCGATGTTTGGGGGTTCCTCCCACTTAACACTCCTTTTCACTTGGAGTGCTCAACACCAGACTGACCATGATGTAGATCCAATGGTCAGGGAAGATATCGAATGTCCTCGGATATACGACTCTTATCACTTCACGAGTTTAGTGTTCGGGGGTCCCTCCCACATAACTTTCCTTTTCACCCAGAGTGGTCAATGCAAGACTAACCATAGTGTAGATCCAATGGCCAAGAAATACCCCAAGGATCCTTAGATCTACGGCTCGTGTTACTTTGTAACCAGTAAGTGGGTCAGGGTTTAAAGGTGGGACATATCCCATGGTCACGGTTAGGGGAAACATGATATGTTGTTCAACCTCATTGGTAACCAAACTAATAGGTTTCCTTTGGTTGGATTTGAAGCTTGTAAAGTCATAGCATCCCGGAGCTTCAAACCCCCAGAGTTCCAAAGCTAGAAAATCTTAACTCCTTTCGTACCTAGTCAAGGGTTCCAAGGTCCTAGTCATATGGAACTTTATCGAGCACCAAAGGATACACTCATTATTCTTAGCCAAGATTTGGTCAAGGTCATGGGCATGAGCCCGTGGTCTCTTGGAGGACTGGTTTGAAGGAAGGGCCCTCCATTCACAGAACTTGATTTCTAAAATAGAGAAAGGTATTTCTCGACCAGTACAAGAATTGTAAACTTATTCTTAGATTCATTTATAGACCCACATCTAACATTTCTACTACTACTAAGAAGAGGCAAATATAAAACCATTCAAATACAGGGGATCACAAAAAAATAGTAAGAATCTCTAATTATTAATCAAACAATGTAAAATTTAATCATAAACACAGAAATTCAACCATCACTTCCATTCTATTACACAGAGTATAGAAATACTTCTCAAGAAACCATAATCATGAAGTAACTGCTAAGAGGGGTGCCCATTTCCACCCAACCGTAAGCACAAAAACTCTTGGATGGATTGACCGCTGGCCACCCCCTATCTAGATCATGATGACTTGAGAGAGACTCTTCCTTATTTTTCAATGATAGTCAGGGACAGAGGCCACTCTCCTTCTCCCACGGGAATTTGGAAAAACAGTTTTCTCTTCACCAAGAAAGGGGGCCTACAATGAGTACTTCCTTAGTCACTCGTCCTCTCTGCAACTCCGTTTATCAACTTGGATTGAAAATGCTACCAAAAAATTCTTGCACCCAGATAAAGCTTGTTTCTCATTTCTCTTCAGAACTAGAGAGATGCACGCACTCTTCACTTTCTGGAATAATGGTCTCTCAACTCATCTTCCTCGCCAATCCCCTCTACCCAAAAAATTGCTTCTTTTCTTTCCTTCCTCAACAAGATTCCTTGGGTACAACTACCCAATTCGTGGTCAAGTCAGGAATTATTTTAGATGGGTACTCTGCCCATATCCTCATTAACTCTTGAGGAGGGCTTCCCAACTACCATCTTGACTAGTAATTTATTTTTGGTTCTAAGTAATTTAAATCTAGTAAGGTACTGGTTTGGTGGGGGTCATCTCAACCATTGTTGGTTCCCCTCACCATATCTCTCATACAATCATGATATACCTTGGAAATCCCCTTCAACAATTATGCAACACTATCCATTTTTAATTAATAACAAAAATACATACATTACCTTTTATAAAAAAAAGGTTCATCAATTCCAATATCCACACATATTCAGTCTTCCCATAGTCTTTTGGCAAGTTATATTTATATTTACAATATGGGGGAAGAAGGGGTGTTACAATCCCCTCCACCTTAAATGAACATCTTCCTTGATGTTCTACCTATGGATGTACTCTGTATGTACATAAGTAAACAAAAATGGGTATGCTTGTTTCATGACATCCTCCATTTCCCATGTAGCTTCATCTGGACCAAAGTGTTTCCACTGCACTTTGACCTATGCAATGGTTCTGTACCTGAGTGGTATTTCCTTCCTTTCTATTATGCATTGTGTCTCTGGAAGGAATCCTCCCTCTAGTTCCACTTTAATCACATACCAATCAATTATGTGATTAGAATCATGTACGTATTTCTTCAGTAATGAAACATGGAAAACATTACATGCCTTCATTGTCAGAGGAAGTGCTAGTCTATATGCTACATGCCCCATTTTATCCAAAATTTCAAAGGCTCCACAATACCGAGGTTCCAACTTGGCACAAGATCCCATTCTCAAGGAACTTTTCCTGGGCCTAGCTCGGAGATACACATGATCCCCTGCTTTGAAATCTCTAGGAGTCCTTTTTCTATCTGCATAGCTTTTCTATCTATCCTGAGATATTTTCAGATTTTGTTTTATATCAACTACTTGTTGTTCCATTTTCTTTATCATATCTAGCCCGATCATGATTCTTTATAATGGGTTATTCCAGATGATTGGAATATTACATTGTCTACCATAGAGGGACTCAACAGGGCTCATCTTTAATGACTCTTGATCGTCATTGTTATAGGAAAATTATACCAGTGGTAGGTAGTCTTCCCACTTCTTGGGATGATGCATTACATGCATCCTTAACATGTCCTATAATACTTGTTTTACCCCCTCTATATGCCCATCAGTTTGAGGGTGATAGGTTTTACTAAATAGTAATTTAGTTTCAAAACTAGCAAACAGAGATTTCCAAAAGTTTGAAGTAAATTTTGTATCTCTATCGGATATGATTTCCTTAGGCATTCCATGCAGTCTAAATATTTCTTTCATAAAAATACTGGAAATATCTATTTCCTTGCAATTTTATTTTATGGGAATAAAGTGAGCAACCTTTCTTAGTTTGTCCACAACTACCATGATGGCGTCATTCTGTTTGGTTTATTTTGGTAACCCTATGATGAAATCCATGGAGACGGTTTCCCATTTCCATTCTAGGATTGGTATGGGATACAAGAACCATGCTATATGTCAGTGCTCTGCCTTAACCTACTGACATTCTATACATTTATCTAATAAATCAACTATGTCCTTTTTTAGTCTGGGCCAATAAAATAGTTTCCTAGTGGATGTGATCATTTTCTGATAACCAGGATGATCGGTATATGGTCTTTTGTGTAGTTCATCCATTATGAACCTCTTCAAGTCATCACAATTTGGAATATACAACCTACCTTTGTAAGTTAGCATACCATCATTCAACAATTGATAACATTCATACTTCAGGCTCGTGGGATCTTGATCCAAGTATGATTTAACAATATTGAAAAATGCATATGTTTCTTGTGCACTTTTGACTCTCTCCTTGATGTCTGTTTCACAGGTGCTTACAACTTCCAAGTGAATTGATTTCATAATTATGCTAATGGAATCAACCACCCTATTTTATTTTCCTTTGATATGTTTGGTTTCAAAATCAAAATCACTAAGGAGAGCCATCCATATACCTTGTCTAGCATTGAGTTTTGGTTGATCAAAAAAAAATGTCAGCCCACTATGGTCTGTCATAAGCACAAATATCCTACCTAGGAGGTAATGCCTCCACATTTTTAAAGCATGTACTATGGCAGCCAATTCCAAATCATGGGTCACACAATTGATTTCATGCTCATTCAATTTTCTGGATTCGTAGCAAATCACATGTCCTTCTTGCATAAGGACTCCTCTGAGCCCTTCCTTGTAGGAATCTATACACAGAAGGAAGTATTTATTTGGGTCAACAATATTCAACATAGGTGAATTAGTTATGAGGTATTTCAGAATCTCACTTCACATTCTGGTGTCCAAGTGAATTTAACTCCCTTTTTCTGAAGGGGGCTGATTAGGCAACCGATCTTGGAGAATCCCTTTATGAACCTTGTATAGTATCCTTCTAGGCCCATACAGGATATGATATCAGACACATCCTTTTGGGTAGGCCAATCCATAATGGATTTGATCTTGTTAGGATCAAATGTCGCTCCTTCAGAAATAACATGGCCTAAGTAATGGACTTGTTTATGGAAAAAGTCACACTTACTAAACTTAGCATATAGTTGATGTTCTCTTAGAACTTGAAGCACTAACTTGAGATGTTCTTTATGTTCCTCCCTACTCTTAGAATAGATTAGGATATCATCAATGAAAACCAACACAAATTTTTCCAAGAACTTACTAAGTACATTATTCATTAATCACATAAAATTTGTTGGTGCATTGGTAAGCCCAAATGGCAGAACCACAAATTCATAATGTCCATATCTTGTCCTAAAGGTTTTTTTGTGGTTGTATTCATCCTTAATTTGGAATTGATAGTATCCAGACCTCAAGTCAATCTTGGATAAAGTTGTAGCACCCCTTAATTGGTCAAAAAAGTCATCAATCCTTGGCAAGGGATACTTATTCTTAATAGTCATCTTATTTAATTGTCTATAGTCTCTGCACAACCTAAGTGTGCCATCCTTGTTTTTCACAAACAAGGCTAGTGCTCCCCATGGAGACACACTAGGTCAAATGTATCCTTTTTCCAACATCTCCTTTAGTTGTATTTTGATCTCCAATAGATCTGGTGTACTCATTCTATAGGGTGTTCAAGACACTGGCACCACTCTTGGTACAAGTTCTAATGAAAAGTCAATATCTCTTATTGGAGGTAGACCCGATACCTCTTCTCGAAACAAATCTTTATACTTTATAAATATCGGGTGTTCCTATAGGCTTGGTTTATTGTTCTCAATAGAGTTCAACACTTGTATTGCATACAAAGGACATCCTTTTCTACAATACTTCTTCACTTGAAGGGATGATGTTTGTCTCACTGAGACAGGATTTTGAATTCCTTGTAGGGTTATTTTTATCCCTTCATCTTCACACTCCAAAGTTTTATGGTGACAGTCCAACTTGGTTTTATGGGCATCCAACCATTCCATGCCAATCAATAGGTCATAATATCCTAATGAGAGCATGTTCATGGTTGCTTGGGTGGGTAATCCATTCATAATGAATTGACGTGATGGTATGACCTATGTTACCTTTATTTTGGTTCCAATGGTTACTTGTACCATCCATGATTTAACATGTTTTACTTGCTACAAATTACATTTCTCAATAGTTTGAGGGGAAACATAACTTAGATTAGAACTAGGGTCAATTAAAATGGAAACTATATGGTTGGAAATCATACCTTCCATCTCCACCATTGAAGTTTGGTGGTCAACTTGTTTATTATCCAAGGCTGCATAAATTTGTGGCATGCTCCTAGCCACACCATTGGCTGTGGTAGCCTCTTAGACGTTGTATACCCTCCTATTGTTTTGTTTCCTATGTGGACAGTCCCTCAACATATGTTCTTCTCCACAACCCCAACATTTCAAGGGTTCTCTCTTTATGTTATCAGTCTTACCTAGGGTTATTCCAAAGGGTTTATTTCCACTCCGAGATGGGAAATTTTGCTGATATACAATTTTAGTAGGAAGGCTCACTTTAGAACTTTTCCCATGGTTCTTAAATATTGAGGATTTAAACCCCTCCTTCTTGAATACCAAATTACTTTTCTTCTTCTAGTCTTCATGAGGTTCTTCTTTATTCTTGAATTTCTCATAGCAATACCTTGCCTTCTGGATAGTATCTTCTAGGGTATTTGGTTCATCAAATTCAATTCATCCTTGGAAGGACTAAGGCAGACCACTAATAAACCATTGCATCTTTACATTTTCATCCTTTATGTAGGTCACATATCTTATCAACTCAAGAAATTTGTTGATATATTCATTGTGAGTTTCCCTAGTTTGATTTCATAGAACTCCTTGATATTTCCATCAAATTATTTATACAAAAGATACTTCTTCTTGAAGTACTTCTCGAATTGTTTCCATGACAAGTCCTTCTCACAGATTCCTTTCACATTCCGAAGTGCAGGACTAGTTAGGAGAAAAGGCTATTTTGGGAAGAGAAGCATGCAAGGAGGAAAGGACAGTTGGAAGGAAAAGCATCACATGTAAGGGAAGTAGGCAAGCCACACATGCAAGGAAGACCTAACGATGCTAGGGTTAGGGTTTTTGTAACGTATTGTAATGGCTGACGAGACAAGATTATAAATAGGGAGTACTTAGAGAAAAAATGAGAGAGCCCAAAGGGTCGGCTAAGAGAGAAAGGAGAGGATATAGATGGAAGAGATTTGTAAGGACTATACTAGTAAATAAGTTGGTGAGATATAAAGTGGTGAGTGACTCGATCCCAAGGGTTAGATCATAGGATGAGGAGCCTGGTGCAATCTAGTAAGCCTCCCAGGGATCAAGGAGCATGTGGAAGAGAGTAAGACCTAATATTGTAAACATGTGCGATGTGATATATTAATTAACCATAATAAAAGCTTGAGAGCCAGATATTTTTGGGCGTATCCCAAGAAGGGGTGAACCAAGGTAAAAACTGTGTTATGTGAATGAATGTATGCATATTTATGGTTGATTAATATATTAATGTTAGATGAATGAATTAGCTAGTTAGATCTGGTATTGCATATGCATGAATAGAATGACTACTATAATTATATGTTAGACTAAATGAATAAATATTATAGAGCACAACCATAGATATCCACTCATTCCCAAGTTTCAAGCACCTAAGTATTTCATCCACCCATAGATCTATCTCAGGTGAGACTGCGCAGTACACTCTCTGTGTTGCGGTGCCTTTTGGTTTACTAGAAGGGCCGATAGTTTTAAAATGGATTTTGTTGGGAGCTTATCAAATTTGAATCGGGTAAATATATGATAGTAAGGTAGGATCAGGATAACGCTTAAAGAATCCTAAGTAGAGAATAAAAAGACCACTAAAAGGGTTAAAAATCCAAAAAATGGTTTCGTTGATGGTTGGGTGGAAAAGAATGGGATTGAGTACATGAAATTTATGGAAGACGCGACAAAATGTTGAGAGAATGGGACGATAAAAGGGGATGTTGAGACCGTTGAATCCAAAAAAGAAAGATATGTAGAGTTGGTTGAAGACAAAGGAGCTAGATTTTGTGTAGAAAGATAACATAAAACCGAAGTTGACACTGCGCAAATATCTGGACATTTACATATTCAATTACTTGCATGAAGTATTTTTTTATGATTTCCTACATGTATTGTAGAAGTATATAAAAAGGTTGAAAGAAAACCATCCTACAAATTGGATCAGACAACTAGAGTGGAATCCTGAAGAGATTGCGCAGATACAACAAGTTGATAATAAGTTAACACGTGTAGTAGATTTCTGGTTAGACAACATTGTTGCAGGAGTTATCACTAAATTTGTAGTAGATACAACAAAGTCTTACAGCGTAGTTGACCAAGAGTTCTTGAAGGGACCTTGATGTAGGTATATCAGATCATTATATACTTCTATTAAGATATTATTATATAACAAATATGTAATGACAATGGAGTTAGACAACTAAACTTACCTGCATGCATGGGGGAAGGGGGGAAGCACTGACAGGAGAAGGAGAAATGGAAGGATAAGTGGATAAAGGAAATAAGGAGGAGGTCATTGGCCCAATTATGATGGATGAAGACTAGATCAAGCAGATCATGGAAACATATGGAAAAACGCACAGTGGATTACCCTACCAATATAAGGTGAACACCAAGAAGATATTCATATCCATGAGGGAAGGCTTGGCAAGTGACGAAGAAGAGGTAGAGGATCTCCGGGCTGTGGAGAATATTGAGGAAATATTGTGTGTGACATATGAGAGAAAGATGAGAGGTCCAAGAGTGGTAATAGAAGGCAACACTTGCCCATCTATATCAGTGTCAGTGTGGAACCCATAAACCCATGTGAGACTAATACACCAAAAAGAACACCACCATTTAGAAAAATGAATTTCAGAAGTAGGAAGACAATTAGAATTACGTCAACACAAGGGAAAAAAACTAGGGGATCCAGTTCCGAAAGCATTAGTCAAGTATATACACCATGCAGAGGTAGTGGTTCAACATTCAGGATGGAAGGACATGATCCCACCATCAGGTTACCAGAATTCAAAGGAGAGGTGTTGAAGGACCCATAGAAGCAATTGTTTATTTGTGAAAAGATATGGGAAGTGAAACATATCACATATGAGGACACTAAAATTTCACAATTAGCTATCATTGTAAGAGACCACACACTAGATTGGTATATGAGTTTAGCCGCAAATAGTCCTCCAGATAAAAATATGATGATTGGAGATATTAAAAAGCTATTGATAAATGATTTCAAGAAGCCTAGTTCAGAGGATCAATACATGAACAAGATGATAGAGATTAGACAGAAACCAGGAGAATTGTTATGGAAGATTGACCATATATTCAAATGATTGAAGGGAAAGATAAAGTATGTCATAAAAGATATGAAACATAGGCATGTGTTCATCAATTCACTGCTACCACATTTGAAATACTCGTTGTGACAACAAAATTTCCAGACATAGGAAGAGGTTCTACAGGAAGCCATACAACTGGAAGAAAATCAATATCAAAAGACATATCCATCCATAGAGGAGTTGAAGGAGGATCTGAAGAACTTAACATTCCATCTAAACCAGAACAAAGGTAAGGACAATAGAGAATCTATTTGGTGTACCATATGTAGGATAGAAGGACACCATAAGAACAATTGTCCAACATTCGTGCAATACATGGCTGCAGGAATGCCAAACCCATTGCCAACATGAGGACTATGGTGAGAGATATGTAAGAAATAGGGACATGATCCACATCACTTCCCAATGATGCAGAAGTACCAAACAATACCTAAGAACTCATATTTCAACTTTTGCAAGTCAGTAGGACATGATGACAAAGATTGCAGAACCACGGAACTCATGAGGGAAAGAACATTAGATGATTATAGAGCACAGGCATAAATGATGACTGGGAAAGACGCACCACTGTTTAACCAAGTACCATCCCTGTATAACACTGTGCAACAACAGTTTAACATTGTGAAATGAAAATATAACACTACGCATCCGCAGTACAATGTCGTGCAACCAAACTATAATCCTGCACAATATAACCAGGTGCCTCAGTATAATGAGCCATGAGAAGATTGAGCTGGCTACATAGGTGGAGGAAGAGAAAGAGAATGTTTTGGAAGAGGCAACGGACTAGTGGTATGCCAAAATTGTCAACAACCAGGACACTATGCAAGAGAATGTCCACTTCCACCCACGACATGTATGTATTGTCATGCATTAGATAATGACACATAAGAATGTACGACACTATTAGGGAAGATCCAGGAGAAGAGAAATTAGAACAATCAGAATGTTCAGTGGATTTTGACAGAAGCAAGGGATGAAGGAAGAAACATCAACATAGCTACATGGGGAGGAGCTAAAACAGGAAACGACGCAGTAAGACAACATGCATCACAACACCAATGGGTGAAGAAGAATGCCAAACCAAAGAAGACATTTGATGCGTAGAATGAAAAGGAGATTTTCAAGTAGGTTCAACAATAATTCATGAAGCTAGACATTTCATCAACATCAACTACGCAACATAACAAGGAATTACCATCGTACAAGATGCCTCCAGCGCTGGATCACACCAAAGAAGCACAACCCCTAGGACAAGTAAGTACAATTAAGGGTTTTTAGCAATCCTGTGTTAAAATACTAAATGATCCATCCTCTGTTAAAGTATTACAAAATATTCTAGAAAGATGTAGCATAGAGGTAGAAGGAAAGATAGAACATAAAACAATTAATCATCTACATACAAGGAGGAGAACAAACAAAGAATTCAGACTGAATTCCAACATTTGAGATTTCAACATGGGAGATATTATACTGGATTTAGGATCTGAAGTAAATGTTCTACCCAAGAAGACATGGTAATTTATGGGAGAACCCACATTAGGATATTCACCTAATCAACTAAAAATAGAAAATCAACATAGATTTCTACCAATTGGAAGACTAAAATGAGTGACAGTAGATCTGGATGGAGTGCATACTAAAGCCGACTTCAAAGTAATAGAGATAGCAGATGGCATAACACCATATCTAGAATTTATTGTCTTGGATTGGGAATTTGAAAATCAGGTCATAATCAACTTAAAGATGAGGAAGATGACATTCAAGTCCGGAGAATACAGAGTCATTGTGCCATTAGACCCATCTAAAGGTGAAAGGGTTGTAGAACCTAATTGCTTGGACCTGGAGGAAATTAACAAGTTGTACAGAACAACTGCATGAGAAGAAGATTACATGAACCCAATTGCAGATTGGGTACTCAATTGGAGAATCATCGCCTCATGTGCGTCAGACTCAGATACAGGCTTAGAAAATTGGCAGTAGAGGTTACACGAAGTCTCCACAAGAAGATATAGAAGAATAGACCGTGTAGTAAGATGGGTAGGTACGGAGATAAGGGAACCTCCAGCTTCCATGGGGTGAATGAATTAGAAGCATGTCTAACATTATACGAAGATGAAGTGTTAGAAAAATTATAGGCTCTTAGCCCTGGATATACAACACCTACATGATGGTGGGGTGCACACAAATAAATAGTTAAGGACTGGTACCAATGTAAGAGGTTACTGTGCATTAGGTTTGTTGCAAAGCAGGGAAGCAATTGGCTGCAGAAATATGATGGATAGGGTGCAATAGTAAAACACTTAGATAAATGTAGAATGCTATGGAGGATGACACCACTAGAGGAATGAACTCATCATTTTGTTCACACATTAGAAGGGATCCCAACAAACTAGTATACAAACCAGTAATTGTGCAGAGGAACTACAAAATGGAAAATATTACGACATAACTTTACAGACACTTTCTCATTTAAGCATGAGAACCCCAACATATAATCAATACTTAAACAAATAAAAGGGGTGATATTCATTAAAGAACCAGAAGTTTAACTCATGACTACAGAAAAACAACAAAACAGACAGACAATAAAAGAACTAATGTCATGCTACCATTTACAGGAAGAAGCATCGGATAAACACGATCCATGAAACATCCAGATTGAGGAAGTTGAAGGAGAAAGAGAAGTGTAAGTTCCACCTATGGAATTAGAGGTATTTTTTGTACCGATCAAGGTGAATAAATTCAACATTGGGACACTTGAGAATCCCAAAATGGCTAGGATTGGAGACTATTGGGATGAACAAACAGTGGGAAGCATAATAGAGTTATTGCACGAGTACAATGACCTGTTTCGAAAAACATTCACAGAAATTAAAGACATACTAGGAGAGCTAGGATAAATGAATATACCTCTCAGAGATGAGGCAAGACCAATCAGACAACAACCATACAAACTAAACCCTATATATAAGGAGAAACTTAAAGCCGAAATCGATAGGATGTTGGAAGCTAGAATCATAGAACCTGTAGAGGAATCTGAATGGGTAAGCCCAATGGTAGTTCAAGAGAATAAAAAGGGGGAATAAGGATATGTGTCGACCTGAGGAAGATGAATGATGCATGCCTACATGACCCATTCCCTACTCCTTTCACATATGATATGTTGGAGAACGTAGGTGGACATGAAGCTTATTCATTCACTGATGGATTCTCATGATACCATCAGATCAAGATAGCCTCAGAAGATAGATACAAGACCAATTTTTCCACAAAATGGGGATCCTACCAGTACACAATCATGTCGTTTGGACTGAAGAATGCACCAACAATATTTTCCAGAGTAGTCATAGCTGCATTCAAAGAATTCATCCACTAGTTTTTAGAGGTATATCTGGATGATTGGACAGTCTATAGTTTGTTGAAATACCATGTAGAGGAGTTGAGGATGATGTTAGAAAGATGTAGGCAGTGTTAAATATCATTAAACATCAGTAAGTGCATCTTTGGAACATCCTTTGGGATACTATTGGACCATACAGTATGAAAACAAGGCTTGCTAGTAGATCCTACCAATATTGCAGTAATTGTTAATATACCACCACCAAAATTAGTCCGTCAGTTAAGAGAAACATTGGGACACATCAGATACTATAGGAAATTTGTAAAATGGTATGTGCATATCACTGCGCCAATGGATATTTTTTTACAAAAAGACAACAAGTTTCAGTGGAATGAGGACTGTCAGCAAGGATTGGACACCCTGGAAGAGAAGATGGTAACCACACCAATACTAGTATTATCAGATTGGGAAAATACATTCCATGTGTATGTACATGCATTGGCCATATCACTTGGAGATATTTTGGCGTATCTAGGATCTGAATAATTAGACCATCCTATAGCATTCACTAGCAGAAAATTGTCAGAATTGGAGTAGAATTGCAATACCACAGAGAGATAAGGCTTAGCTATGGTCTAGGTGCTTCAGAAGTTTAGACATTATTTATTGGGAAAAAATTTCAAGATGTTCACATACCATTCAACTCTCAAATACCTCGTCAACAAGCTAGTGCTGGGGGGGAGAATTTGTTGATGGTTATTGTTATTCTAGGAATTTGACTTCGAAGTGATAGTCAAACCAGAGAAGTTGAATGCAAGACCTAATCACCTATAAAGGATCACTAATGGAGAATAGCCTACGAATCTAGAAGATAAATTTCCTAACGCACAGTTATTTTCAGTTCATGTAGCTGATGAATATTTTGCAGACATCATTCAATACTTGAGTATAGGGATTGCGCCACAAGAATTCAACACTGTGCATAAGAGAAATCTGATAGTCAGGGCTACAATATTTTAGTTGATTGTTAGAAACTTATACAAAATGAGTTTATATATCATCTTAAGAAGATGTGTGATATAAAATGAAATACCTAGGATTTTACCAAAAGCCCATGGGGGAATATCAGGAGGACATTCTGCAGGAAAAGATACCACATAGGACTATGGTGGTCGACTATTCACAGAGACTCAAAGGACTACTACCAGAGATGTGATGCATGTCAGAGGGTTGGTAAACTGAATAGACAGGATGAGATGCCCATGAGACAACAAGTAACCTTCCAGGTATTTGAAAAATGGGAAATAGATTTTGTGGGACCAATTAACCCACTAGAAAAAAGTTTAGGAGCAAGGTACATTATTATTGTGACATAGTGCTTAACAAGGTGGGAAGAAGCAACACCAATAAAATATTGCAATGTAGAGACAACAAAACACTTCTTGTTTGACCAAGTGATCACTAGATTTGGATGCCCAAGGATTTTGATGAGTGACCAAGGTACTCACTTCATTAACAACACTATTAAGGCTATGAATGATGAGTTTTAATTTTATCATCAAAAGAGTACACCATATCATCCTCAAGAAAATGGAAGAGTGGAAGCCTTTAACAATATCCTTGAGAATACAGTGACAAATATCTACAATGCTAATAGGGACGATTGGTACTTGAAGATACTAGCAGTACTGTGGGCATACAGGACCACATGAAAAAAATTGATAGGGTAGACACCATTCAAGTTGGTGTATGGGAAAGAAGCAGTGGTGCCATTATATTTTTTGGTACCTAGACTACGCATAGAAACAATTACCAACATGACAGAGTGAGTTGCAATACAGGAAAGGATAAGTCAAATGATGATCATGGAGGAAGATAAGATTCTAGTAGGGTTTCACCAAGAAGTACAAAAATCCAGGGACAAATATTGGCATGATAGACACATCAAGAAGAAAATTTTCAAGGAAGGAGACTTAGTATTGGTATATGACGGTAAATCTCTTCAACACCCAAGAAAAATCATAATTCTTTGGTTAGGACCATACGAAGCAAAGACTGTCACATATGGGGAACCTATACAGTTGAAGGATTTAGGAGGAACAAAACTTAGAGGGATAATCAATGGGAGTCGACTGAGCTGTATAGGGATAGTCAACCTTTAGCAGTTGAAAAAAAAAGAAAACAGTAACAAAGGAGTGCCAAACATCAAAAGATAGAAACCATCTAAAAGAAGGGTAGCGTGTTGAAAATAGAAAGGTCAAGCATAGTCAGAAACATTAGTGCGACGAAGAAAGGACCAACGGTCACTAAAAGGAGAAAACAATGAAAATGGTGGGTATGAAAGATAGGTGCCAATGAACGATGACTATCAAAATTGAATGACAAGAATGATTGATGGGACACTGCATTAATCGCACTAACTAGTGACGACAAGAGAATTCAATGGAAAGTATGCGGGAAGCACAAATTCATTCAAACCACAAATTGGGTAACATCTCTCAGAAGTTTCACATGATTCCTATATAAGGTAAGCATGCAGGGGTCAGAAGGGATATTGTTAAATTGAGAAAATCATAGAGAAGAAAAGTATACTAAGAAAAGAGCGAGTTTGCAGAAGTTACAGAGAAAACTAAGCTCGGATGAGACCAATTTTAACCACCATGGCACCACCCAAGCTAGGAGCATCGAGCCAGGCCTATAGATGACCTTGAAGAAACCTAAAAGAACCTAAAAAACCATAGGGAAGCGAACAACAACCACCTCAACCTATGGAATTTGTTAATTTGGACGAAATCTCATCACCTAATATGGAACCAAGGATCCCCACACTAGTGGTGGAGGAGACCCAACAGACAACACTAGTGGGAATGAATATCGATATGTCGGAAGTAGGAAAGAGCCAGCAGACCCAGGATGCAAGAAATCCTTTGCACTCTGAAAACCTTGAATAAGCCTCGAGGGCTAATGGAATGGTCCTGAACCAGACAAAAACAACTGCACTAGAAAGGTGACACAACCTCGCTAGAGAAACCACAGGAGGGCATAGTAGAAGATGTCACTGTCTACCCACCACAATAGAAGGTAACCTCGAGTCAACCACCAAAATGGAAGGGAAATAATCCAGTAGCAATATCACTGAATAGACAGTTTTCCACAACCATAGTCTTACCGTGCATTCTCGAAGGGGTGCATGTCATGGCTAACCTATTAGGCCACGTGGAAAAACTACGGTACTCAGATCATAATGTGACTGACACAGACAAGTTTTCAGACTTTGAAAAGAAAGTGTACCTAGATACCATGGGTATAGGGCACTTTAGTGAACCAATTATCCAACCAAAACAGTGGGTAGCTGGACTGGTCAACACCAAGATTCTAGGCCTGTTGGAGTTCCTGCACTTTGGAAGGGTTTGAGATGTAACCAATTGCGTCAAGAAATTGATGGAAGTTACGCATGTAGGATACATATGGGTGGAAGATATTGTCTCGATAGATGTAGATCTCATTACATAAATTATAGGGATTCCATCTCGGGGGGAGACACCCATGTAGTTCCTCGATGACAAAATGAAGGAGAAGGAATTGGCCGAGGAAATGAAGAAGATGTATGGTATAGAAAGAGAGTTGCATAGAATCATAATTAAGCGCATTAGTGACAAAACAACAATTAAGTGCATAATTTCCATGCAGTGCGATACCTATAATTGGGGAGCACTTCAGACCCTAAAAAAAAAAGTACAAATGTAGGGATGTTCGCAGGGTATTATGATGACCTGCAGGAAAGCATTGTCAACACTTGGCGAGTTACGCTAGAAGTGGTTGCACAATATTAGGGCATAGCCAAGTTCAAAGTGACCAGGCATGTAGTATGGATCCAAGAACGAAAGGATCTCGAGAAGGAATGACTACAACTTCGGTACTCTGTCAAGGAAGAGGATGTAGAAATGTCCTTCAAGGATTGACACGATGACTGGAGGATTCCAGGACTAAATCAAGAGATGTTCGTCAATAAGGAGTTTTATGCAGGGAAGGAACATAAACTTTTAGGAAACAAAATGATGCCCAAGAAGCCAAACCCAAGACAAAAGCTAGTACAATAGAATAAAGGGGGTGCAACCAAGAAAGGTACCCACACGGGGAAGAAGAACAACACCCAAACGTCGTAGGAACAAGAAAAAGAGACTGAGATAGTACAAGGGACTACATCAAGTGCTACTCAACAGGATCAAGGTCAGACCAAGAGGCCAATTATACAAATAGGGGGTGTGCACAAGAAAACTAAGGCACACAAAAAGGCACCAGAATATACAATTACTGAGGATGATGCAGACCACATCGCCCAAATGGTCTAGGAATGAACAACTGATAATTTTGACGAAGCCCAGTGCCAAAGGGACATGATCCAAGAAGAGTTGTTCGACCTGAGGCAAATCCTCGAGCAAATCAGAGAAACATAGAGGGGAGAAAGAGGAATACAATTAGTCCCTGCAACATCACAGGAAGGATCCAAGGCAGGGTCGAGTGACCAGGATATGATCCAGATGATGGCACAAGAGAGCTCGATGCTTCATGTTACACCCATCATGATGTGCATGGATGAAATTGTGGGTTAGACACCACTAAAAGATTTGGCACAATTATAGTTGGTAATGGGGAAGATTCCAACCAAGTTGTTGTATGAACTGCAAGTCAGCATCACGCAAAAGGTACAGTTTTGTACACTCACAGATGCAATAGAACTGCAATAGACGGAGGACAACAAAGAAGCATTGGAGTTGGTGCTCGAGTAGGTCAAGCTTGAGATTAAATATGAGAAAGATCATGTGGATAGGCTCAAGCAGGGATTGGCTATAGCCTATGAGAAAATTTTGAAGAGTGTGAAGAAAAAAGAGCTCAAGACGATGCAATAAATTGATCATATTGTGCACACAATTGATCAATATAGGTATCATATCAAGAACCTCTGAGAACAACTCATCCCCACCACTCCCCTGGAGGTGATGATCTAGATTATTTTCGACACGAAATGAGAGTAGAGATATAATAAAGAAATGTAGAGAGATATATTAGATATCCAATAATATAACATAAATGTATCAAAGATGAAACCATAAACATAGAGATACAATAATACACAATTTTCTATTAATGAGTGAAAATGTATGAAGACTGTAAAAATACAGAGTGAAAGACTCGCTAGAATGGTGGTGGCTTGTCTATGAGAAGAGATGTGTCCACTACTTGCATTTGCAAGAAGATGATTTTACATTGAGGCTCCAAAGGCCTTTTTATCATAAATAAAATCCAAAACCCTAACCTTGGAAGATGAAAAGCCAACAATTTTGTGGACCCCATTTTGGGTAGTTTGGTGTATCAACTTCTCGGGGGTGTAATGTTGGCATACGATCTCCATTTTGGGTGAACGATAGCTTGTTGGAAAGGTATCGTAAAGGATATTAATTTAGGGGGATCAATCAGAGCCTTTGGCTATTATTGAGAAGCTTGATCCAAAAAAACCTTCGTTTAGGCCCTCAAAATGGGCCCAAAAGTTAAAAACTGCTAAAAATAGTAAATTACCAAAATTGTCAGAAAACTGTTTTGAGCCAGTTGGAAAAGATGGTGGCCACCGATATCCACCTAGATAAATCCTCCCTCCTTAGGAAGAAATGGTCTTCATTGAATTGAGTGCCTGGGGTGAGGGGAAAGCATTTGTTGAATCTTCATCTTGATGAGTTGCTTGCCTTGTTGGAGAAGTTGCATTGCTTAGCTTGTTGAAGGTTGTCATGAACATGTGGCTGGAATGTTTGGACCTTTTAAACCATTATAGATACATGAGATTCCTATGTGCAGAAGGAATATTTACACTTTGGTGCAATCTTTTTGACCTACTTCTCTTGGATAAAAGGTGCTTGGGTCGAGGCTGTAGTGGTTGTAATATCCTTTTGTTCACATTTTGAATAGATTGTGAAGAAGATGAATTTTGCAGTATGAGATACTAACTTGTGGCACTGTTTAGGTGAAACAGTAGTTAGAACTACCTCTGGTATTATGTAGATATGACCCCCCAGAGAAACAATGACACTACGTGGTCAAGACTCATAAACAACATGGCACTTTCACATATATGGTTGGTGATGCAGGAGCATCGCTCCACCTCAGCATGCACCAGATGGATAGCACAAGTGGTGCACATTCAAGGAAAGAAGAGGCACTAGCCTCTCATTTTTCCTTTGAAAATCTTGAGCATGATTAAGGAAATTAATGCCAATGGGTTGGAAGAGAGAAATTGTGCCTTCGTACAAGATATAGATAAGGTTTCCATTAAATGGTTTGATAGTAGGAGGGATCTGTATCTGATTAAGATCATATTACCATCATTGTAATCTACCTCATTAGTTAGTCATTTTTGAATGGTGATTAGACACCACTAGCTTAGTTGGAGGGAAGCCCGTCAATCCCCTTTGGTATAAACTCTTATATTATTGCCAGTAGATAATAAGAAATAATAGGAGGATAATGGAGAGTCGAAACTTAGTGGTAGTTCAGACTCATGTATTGTAATGGACATTCCACCATTAATAGAAAAAAACAATCTTTCCTATTTGTTAATTTCTGTGTAATGGATATTTAGTTATGAATTCCGTTCGTATGCATTTGAGCTATAGATGTATGTTAGGAATTTTCTGTAGAGATAGGGTTATAATATTCTATATGTGAGTGTGGTGGATTAAGTCTGGTTCTCAAGGCTAAGTTAAAGGAGTGTGTGACAGAGAGTGGAAACTCTATGAGTCGATGCAAGGAGTGTGTGTATGAACTCGTTTGAGACAGAAGAGAAGCTGCCAGGAGGGAACACTAGGGTAATTCACAAGCTTATAGGGAAATTTCAAGGTGGTTGGGTACCTTGGAAAGAAATATTGCGTAGGAGGAATCATAACGCAGAGTTACTAAATACTTTGTAATACTCTGCCAGGAGGGCATAGAGAAAGTATGAGAGCATATAGGAGAAATACATTATGAAGTATCAGAACCATTAATAGAATCCCAGGGTTTTTGAATGCTCTGGTGAAGGAAGGATTTGCAAGAGTGCATCGACAGAGGACAGGAGATGCCTTAAGATTGGTGGAAGAGATCAAGGAGAAACTATCGAAAAGATTAGCCGACCACAAGGATCGCGCCAAGGATACAGTAAGTTCACCTTACATTCTTAGGAGAAAGGGTGTTAAACTGCAAGGAGGGCATGATAAATTACACTGAAGGATGCAGAGGAGCTAAGAACCTTGAAGCTTTCAAGACGAGCAAAATCTCATAAGGACCAGCATAAGAAATTTGCAAGGAGTGCAGAGGGAAGGCTGAGAACAGTCTAAGTCTCGAGAAAAATTATGCTAAGTGTGAAATAAGGTTGAGGACTTGCCAAATTCCTGAAGACTATGAAATCATCCATCATTGGGAGGAGGCAGGTGGCAGAAGATCATAATATCCGAGAGTTGGAGCTCCGGGAGGTTTTCCAAGAGAAAACAAGAGATCTTCGCGAAGTCAAGAAGAGCGGTTTGAATCCAGACCATTGGATATGGAAGGGACACATGGAATTGATCGACACATTTCAGAGGAGTAGCACTCTAGGAGATATCAGAGGAGAATACGAGAGACTACTGAAGGCCAGAGTCTAGAGTAGATCACAACCATCGATCGAAAGGAGGGACGGGGACTGTAGATCCTCGCATCATTTAAAGTTCACCGATTCAGATTTTGGGGACATAGGAGTGGGTTTTCATGGGACAAGTTGAAGACCAAATCCCAAATCACCTTGTGTGGTTGAGCCCCAAGACATAGCCCAAGGAAACATGATATAAATGTCCTAGCATAGAGAGTGAGTGTCGCTGCCAACTTTCTTCGAAGGGTTAAGAAGACCCGCACTTTGGAGGAAGAAGGACCTGTGGAAAATTACGTTTGTTTCTAGCAGGGAGCCGAATATTCAATCCAAAATAGGTGTTTCAATGATCCTAGATTGGGGTATCACACAACCCCAAAGGAGAGAATGGGAAGGGTTCTGCACCAGGTGGTATCAGAGCAGTCACACAATTGATTTTTGTAGGAAAGGGAGACATAGTGTGATACTGTGTGGGAACTTTTGCAAGGCATGCAACAGATGATAAACAACAAGGTGGCCTACAGGTGAAGAAATATGGCCATTAGAGGTCAGGAGCATGATGGAAGAGAAGTATTCCCGTAGAAAAACAAAGCAGAGATGGACAAGGAACTCAGTGATATCCGATCGGAGATAGAGAGGCTTACATTTAAGATGCAGCAGGAGGCAAAGGTATGTTGGAGATATGAGTGGCCTTTGAGGAGGATAGCTAATTGGCCTGTTTGGAAGTTTTTGACTGGAAGGAAATGACAGGTGTTGAAAAGGTGGTTGAGATATGCCAAAAACCTCACTGGTGAGGGAAAGATATCTCAGAGGATTCTCATAGGTTTCTAGGTGGGCAATGAGAAGGAAATAGGTGATCTCATAAGCTTCTAGGAGGGCAGAGAAGACATCTTGAAATGCCAAGTGGGAAAGGGAGGAGAGAAGAGCTCAATTGAGAGTTCATGTCAGCAGGGGGTGTTGACAAATGAAGAGGAGGAGGAAGAAAGGCCGTATACATATAAAGGTTCATGCAGAACTGCAAGCCATTTGAATGAAGAAAATGACAAGTTGGAAAATTTCATCACAGAGGATAAGGATCAAAGGAGCGTTTTGGTCATTAGAGGAGTTGATATATTCATGCCAAGTAGTAGAGGAGAGGTTAGCACATATGTTTCATAGGAAAAAAAATAAAAATGAGTAGAGACTATCATAGAGAAAGAGGAGAAGATACTAAAGTCTGTCCCAATAGGAGAGGAGCACCTAGTTGAGTTACTCACTCAGTGGGATATGGAGTTAAAGGAAATGGAGGATTGGTTGGATAGTCAAAAACCAGAAGGTGGTTTCCATGAGATATCCATGCCAGAGAAGACTTACCAGCATGAGTTGTAGCTGGAGGAAGATGGAATGGAACCAGTCGAAGAGACGACAAGAGTTAATATGTCAGAGGAGGTGACTAAAAAACATTTAGAGAGGAGACTACAGAATTGGAGTTTTCAGTAGAGTGGCCAGTCAACATAAAAAGGGATGAAAGCAACATAGGATATCAGTGCGATCCACCCATAGAGCAACGTGAATATTTTCATCTGAGAATAATGCACAAGATGAACCAGCCGATGGATCAATTGGAAGAAGTCGTAGAGGATATACGAAGGCTGATGTTGAGGCTAGCAGAAGAAGTGGTCAATAAGGAGACGCTAGACAAAGGAAATCATGCACGAGCAATAGGGACGATGCAATAGCATCAAAAAAGAAGAGGAGTCGAAGGACAAATCTAGGAGAAAGTTTGGGATCTAAAAGGATTTCAACAGAGTTGGGAATCTCATGAGAAGGAGCTCATGAATTTTTGTAGCCATGGAGTATTATGCAGGAGCATCGATCCACCTCAGCACGCGTTGACTAGATAGCATGAGTGGTGCGCATTCAAGGAAGAGAGAGGCGTCGTCCTCTCATTTATCCTTCAAAAATATCGAGTGTGATCAAGGAAATTAATGTCGACAGGTTGGAAGAGCCAAATTTTACCTTCACACAAGCTATAGATAAGGTCACCATTAAATGGTTGAAGGTAGGAGGGATCTGTATCCGATTACCATGATTGTAATCTGCCTCATTAGTTAGGCATTTTTGAATGGTGATTAGATACCACTAGCTTAGTTGGAGGGAAGCCCGACAAGCCCTTATGGTATAAACTCTTTTATTATTGACAATATATAATAAGAAATCGTAGGAGGAGAATGGAGAGATGAAACTCAATGGTAGTCCAGACTCATGTATTGTAATGGACATTCCACTATTAATAGAAAAGAACAATCTTTCCTATTTGTTAATTTATGTGTAATTGACATTTAGTTATGAATGTCATTCGTATGCATTTGAGTTGTATATGTATGTTAGGAATCATCTGCAGAGATAGGGTTATAATATTCTATCTGTGAGTGTGGTGGATTAAGTATGGTTCTCATGGCTAAGTGAAAGGAGTGCACGAAAAAGAGTGAAAACTCTGTGAGTCAATGCAAGGAGTGCATTTATGAACTTATTCGAGTCATAAGAGAAGCTTCCAGGAGGGCACACCAGGGTAATTCAAAGACTTGGAGGGAAATTTCAAGGTGGTTGGGTACCTTGGAAAAAAAGGTTGTGTAGGAGGAAGAACAATGTAGAGTTACTGAAGAACATGTAATACACTGCCAGGAGGGCATATAGCAAGTATGAGAACATATAGGAGAAACACATTGTGAAGTGTTGGAAACATTAAGAGAATCCCAGGGTTTCTGAACACTCTGGTAAAGGAAGGATTTGCAAAAGTGCATCGATAGAGGATAGGAGATGCCTTAAGACTGGTGGAAGAGCTCAGGGAGAATCCATTGAAAATCTTAGCCAAGCGCAAGGAGAACGCCAAGGATACAATAATTTCACCTTACATGCTCAAGAGGAAGGGTGTTAAACTACCAAGAGGGCACGAGAAAGTCCACTGAAGGATGCAAAGGAGTTGAGAACCTCGAAGCTTTCAAGCCGAGAAAAATCTCAAAAGGACGAGCATAAGAACTTTGTGAGGATTGAAGAGGGAAGGTCAGAACAGTCTAAGTCTTGGGAAAAGTTATGGTAAGTGTTCAAGAAGGTCGAGGACTTTTCGAAGTCCCAAAGTCTGTGAAATTGTCCATCGTCGGGAGGAGGTAGGTGGAAAAATATTAGGAGATCTAGGAATTGGAGCTCTATGAGGTTTGCCAAGAGAAACTGATAGATATTTTTGAATTCGTGAAGAGAGGTTTAAATCCAAACCATTGGATCTAGAAGGGACATGATCCAGAATCGGATCCAGGAGGCTTCACAGGTCCAGAAAAGGATCAAAAATCAAATTTCTAATAATCGGATGAAACCAATTCCATTTCAACCGACTCGTCACACTGATTCCAGATATATATTTTCTTTCTCAAATGGATGGTGTATGTGATATTTATCTCACTCTAACCATTTTCCCAAACAACTAAAAAGTCAACAGTCAAACTGACAAAACATCTCAGCATGACATCACCATGTTGATGTAATCATAGTGACATGTGGCAGCATAGCAGTGGGGTGATTGAACAGTGACAGGGACCAATCACATGTTGACAAGTGGAATCATTCATTCAGGTGGATATCGGTGGCTACCCACCTTTTTCAACTCGCTCGAAACAATTTTCTAGCAATTTTGGCAATTTACTATTTTAGCAATTTTAACTTCCGGGGCCATTTTGAGGGCCTAAATGAAGGTTTTTTTGGATCGATCTTCTAAATTATAGTTGAAGGAATGATTGAGACCAAAAAATTAATCTCCTCTACGATACCTTTCCAACAGGCTATCATAGGCCTAAATCAGAGATCGTATGCAAAAGTTACGACCCCGGGAAGTTGATGTACTAACTTAGCCAGACGGGGCCCACATGACTTTTGGCACTTCATCTCCTAGGGTTAGGATTTTGGATGTCTAGGGTTTTTTTCATTTCTATTTATTGTAAAAATTCCTTTAAAGCCTCATTGTAATCATATTCTTGCAAATGAGCACAATCATCACATCTCTTCTCAGAGATAAGCCGCCACCATTCCAACAAGCTTGTTTCCGTTGCATCTTACAATTTTAGCTTATTTCCTTATTGAATAGAAAACCAATTTTACTGTATCTCTATTATTTTTTGTTAAGAACATGTTAGTAATCTATAGTCATTTCATTTTTCTCATAAAATCTATATCAGTGGTATCAGAGCGGTCTACTCCTTGTTGTCTTAATGGATGTCCCCAACGAGGTTGGAGTACAAAGAGTTGGGTATCGATATTGTTTCTCTTGAGGACAAAAGCTCGCACACACCCAAGCGAACTCTCATGGCAGGAGAAAAAAAATATGACGGGATAGGACATACTTTCAAACTATTGATTGAGGAAGACTTCACGCAACAAAGGAACGAGATGATGGATAGTTTTGTGCAAATCCTTCGGCGACTACCAACAGGCAACACATCTTCTTTGAGAAGAGGTTCCACCCCCTTCTAGGTGAAAATAAACTTCAATATTCCTATATTTTAAGGTCAGATAGACACATATGTTGTATACAAGTGGTTGAATCTACTAGAAGGGTATTTTTCTGTCCATAACTTTTCGAATAGAGAAAATATTACTTTTTCACTCCTTAAAGTCGTTCCCCATGTCAAAGATTGGTGGGAAACTTTCTGTGAGAAAAAGGAAACAGAGGAAACCTCATTATTTACAGTCACAGCTACCTGGGAATCCTTCAAGGATGTTATTAAGGAACAATACTACCATGTCGAAAGTTATGACGACTTGTATACCAAATGGACCACACTGCGGCAAGAAAGAGACCAAGCAGTGCCAGATTTCACAAATATCTTTCATACCTTGCGTACCAAGATGGGTATCAAATATTTAGAGCGACATCTAGTGCTCAAGTATCATGGTGCTCTGCATAGATACATCCAAACCAAAATGGAATTTCTGAACATCTCATCCTTGGGCGCGGCCTACTGATATGTCGTCAAAATCGAGCAAAAGATCAAACAAAAGACACAACAATTTGGGCCTGGGAACCCCTCACAACAAAATCTAGGAAAGGGTGGCCCCAGTCCATAGAACAAAGGACAGAGAAAATATGGAAAGTATCAGGACAACTAGTCCATGCCGCAAGCAAAGAAGGACATTGGAAAGACAAAGAAAGATACTGAGAAGTGGTGCAACTTCCATAAGAGCCCTTGGCATAACATTGCTGACTGTCACTCAAAGCAGTTTCTGGTGGCCAAAGTGAAAGCCTTTGAATCAGATGTGGGTTTATAGTCTGATCCAGAACCAGAAAGGGGAAGACTAATCATTGATGTGGAACCCAATGCCATCGTTGCTACCACCTAGCTCCAGCTTGGTGAACCAGATGAGCCAGAAGAAGGAGAACTCCTCTTCCATTCACATATGTGGGTAAAAGAAACCTCGTTGCACTTCATCATTGTTGGTTATCTACTCTCCTTTACCATCTGAGTTATTAACCTATGGTTCATTTCTTTTAGGTTTCCAAAAAAGCCTCTAAAACTATCGGCCCTCCTGGTAAACCAAAAGGAAACACAGTACACTTAGTGCACTGCACAGTCTCACCCGAGATAGATTTAAATGGGTGGCTATAATACTTAGGTGTTTATAGCCTATAATTGAGTATGATATAGGGGTTTATTAATCAGATCCATATACTACAAATTGTGATTTCAATCTACTATTATTCATAGGTGTGTATTTATCTCTCATAGTTTAATATCTGAATAACACAATCATATTTCATAACAATGTATTAACTCATTCATTAAGCATAACAATTAATTGTTGAAAGAAAAAAAAGATATACATGAATTCATCACATTACACAGATATTACCATGGTTCACCCCCTCTTGGGATACGTCCACAAAGATTTGGCTCTTGGCTCTTTTATTATGGTAGTTATGCATCTGCAGCACTGCACGATTACAATTCCCTCAGATGGGTAAGATCTATATGGGGCAAACTAGATCGCACTAGGCTCCATATCCTGCAATATAATACTTAGATCTTCCTTCTCTCCTTTGTTATTATCTCAACAACTTACAAAAATGGTTCATAACAGTATTACATAACGCATCAACTCGTACATATTGTGATAGGATATTAAAAAAGTTGAACTAATACAAAACGTGAACCAACCTCTATATGATACCTACGTATCTATATTTATATATATCAAGCTCTTCATCCATTCACAATGTATTACCAAAACCCTAACCCTACCAACATTAGGTCTTCCTCCCATGCGCATGTGCTTTTCTTCCTCCAGCTGTCACTTTCCTTGTGCATGCTTTCTTGCATGCATGCATGTTGTTCTTCCTCCAGTTGTTACTTCAGTTTCTACACGCTTTCTTTCCCACGATCATTCTGATTTCCACTTTGTCCTGGTGCCAATAGGCCCCCAACACTGACATGTGACTCGTCTTGAGTCACCTAATCCTTCTGAGCTTCTTCGATCTCCTTGGTGATCATTTGGAACTTTTCCTTGTGTTCTGTTGCTTTTGTCAGTGCCTGCGCGGTCTTCTCCACGATGGTTGTTGGCCCTTGACCAAGTTTTGGAGATCCTTGGTCAAGTTTGGCCTATTTTGAGACTTCGATAGCCTGTCAAAGATGAAGTGCAAGAACAAGCGGAGATCGCAGGATCTTGGCCCCTTTTTAGGTCCTTTTTAGGATATGGGAATATGTAATGGGTATGGGATGTCGGCCCATGGGTTTACCCATGTTTAGGCCTATTTTGTAAAGTATAAATAGATGTCTAGGCAATGTAAGGAGAGGGTAATAGGAATCTATGTGATGTGAGGCTGATAAGCTAAGTGCTAAGTGCAAGTTTGGTTTGTAGATGCTCTGTGCATATTGTGAGAAACTTGTAAAGCTAAGTGCAAGTGGTTGTAACAGACCATGAAAGGATTTGTGCTAGACCTAGCTCGGGGAAGATTGATATAGAAAGGTGCATGAAGATCTCTTGTCCTATGCAGAGTAGGGTTTTGTGGATCTATGCATGTAGACAACTGATTGAAGATAACAAAGAAGAATATTTGGTGGCGTAGCCCCAAGGTGGGGGTGAACCACGTAAATACTGTGTTATTCTGCTTTGTGCGATGTGTTGGTGCATTTATGCTTTATTTGCTAAGTGCTTGATATAGATAGATAGAGAGATATGTTTATTCTTTTTGCTTATGATGAATCTGAATGTTAGATATGATATAGGTGAATGTGATTAGTGCTTGAATCTTCTAGATTCGATCCATTTATTTATGCTAAGTGCTTAGATACATTAGATATGGGTGAATACTATGATGCTCTATTTTATCTGCGAAGTAGATATTGGGTAAATAATGATGAAATAATGGTGCTAAGTGCTCTATTAAGTGTTATAATCACAGATCGGTGTCCCATCTAAGGCTGCAAACACCTAAGTCCTGCAACCACCCCAACCTCTACCTCGGGTGAGACTTCATCTGCTTCGCAGGTGTTTCCTAAAGGGCTAGTAGTTAGGGTTTTGTTGGTGCATTGTTGTAGCGTTGAACCCTAAGTATGCCCCTGTACCAACAAATGGTTCTGTTGTTAGGACCTGAAACTGTGATTGCTGGGAACTGAGGAAGAAGAAGCTCTGTGAAAATATCCGACCTGAAATTATGAAATATTTGTGTGTAGATTTGTTGCTCTAGTGCGCAGTACTCTAATTAGTTTGACAATATCTGTGCCAGGAAAAGGAGTCTGATCTGAAGAAAAGAGGTAAGATCTGAAAGATTTGTGCTCTGATAAAGGTAATAATATTGAAAAGTTCTAGATCTGAAATCTCTATGCTCTAATAAAGGTAAGAATATTGGAACGTTATAGTTTTGAAAACTTTGTGCTCTGTAGAAGTAAGATAAGTGGAAATTTTTGTTTCAACAATATGGATCTAGGTATGTTTGATAGATTCTATCCTATCTTGAAAACTAGGGTATTAATAGATGAAATAAGATTTGACATGAGTAGATATGATAAAAATAGTGAAAAATATGTTATACCTATGCATAGAAAGAATGTTTAGACTAATAAGTGTATGCAGGACCCTAGAAAGAAATGTTTGCAAGTTAGATACCATAATCCTACTGTGAAGTGCAGGAAAGGTTGGGGATCATTTAAAATAAAGAGAGGATTAACCCTCTGTTACAATTGTAGAAGACCGAGACATCTTACTAAGCAATTCCCTAGGAGAAGACCTAGTTTTCTTTGTTGCAAAGCTATGGACCATGAAGTATTGGATTGTCCTAGAATGATTGCTAAGCTTGAAGAAATGAACATGAGACAAGAAAACCCTAAGGAGGATCCATAAACTAAGATTATGATAGAATCCTAGAAAGAACCAAAGAAAGTATTGCTACAAATGAAAGAAACCTTGAATGACCACCGACATGTCAGATTACCAGAGATCTTCAAAGAAAAAGAATGCCTTGAAGCAAGAATAGGAGACTTCGACATTGATTGTGTTCTATATGAGGAAACACAGGTGAATATTATGACAAAGAGAACTTGGGAAGTTATAGGGAGGCTTGCTATTATTCCTTCATTAAGAGAAATAGGACTTTTCAAAGGAAAGATGATAAACCTATGTGGAAAGATCACCCGGATACCTATGAATGCCAATGGAACTTTGACAGAGGAATATTTTGAGATTATTAAATTTATTGCGAATAGTGCCCCATTTACCATGATACTAGGGAAACCTTGGATTGAAAGAGATCAGGCCAGAAGGCAAGGAGAAGAAGAAGTTTTAGATCAAAAGAAGCAAGAGTTAAAAGAATTCATGACTAAAAGGATCACACACTTGATTGAAGAATAGATCGAAGCTATTTAACACCAGAGACCTGGATGCAAAGTTGCAAGAACACTAGAAGACCCACAGAAGATTGAAGTACCTATTCCAAATAAAGAAGAAGGATCACCCTCGAATCTTAGGAAAGAATCTCAAGAGTGTGAAGTACCTATTCCAAAAGAAGATAAGAATTAGAATGGAAAAGGCCTACCGAGATGAAGCTCACTAGGAAGAAGGATAGAAATCTAAGTAAGAAGAGAGCTAAGATCGACAGGTTGCAGAAGGTTCCAGAGGGAACCTCGCAGAAGGAAAATTTGAAAAATTGGAGCTTCGTTGAGATATTAGAACAACGACACATAGCACTTTGCCATGGAGAAGAAATATATCCGTTGAGGACATTATAACCATTAGACCAATGCTCCAAATGGGTAGAAAGACATTTATAGATAGAAAACTTGCCATCTGACCATTGGGACCATACCATAATGGAAAACATAGATTTAATGAAGGCATCATACCCGTTGCAAGAAACCCATTGCCAAGTTACCTATTTATCCCATCACGCCATGCACCGAGAACAATTTTTACAACTGAGATTTTGAGCCCACGGACTAAGTTTATTTTTCACAGTGATCATCATGCTCTTTCTCTCTATCCCATTACTGTGTCTAAGTTACTCCCCAAACCCAAGATTGTTGACCCTGAGTGTGCATGTCAGACGAGTTGAGCGTTGTAGAGAAAGTTGTTGAAGAAGTTATAATCAACCTCATGACTAAGAGAGTCATGTCAATGTATATAGGTGTACAAGCGTCATTGACGAGAGGACTTCCAGCCTCTTCATCCACTGCTTGTGGATCCAGACCATCTCGACCATCTGATGAAAAGTGAACCAAACACAGGGATGATCTAGCGAATTCCAAATTGATCTCGACCATATTACCCACCTATATTCCACCCCTGAGCGGCGTAGTAAATTGAGACAGTGTGTCCAAATATTTCGAATACACCTTGGTTACAACGTACCTCCCAAAGGGGATACACGCAGTTTGAGCAGACCAAGATAAAATTGTAGCATTGAATTTTAACGACTTCAACATTGGAGATCACAAAGTCTGTAACATGCTCACCCCACATAAGTACCTGAATAGAACTAAGGGGAATAATTCGAAGATAATCCCCTAGTCATGGACTATGAACCTCACGTAGTCCACCCTACTGAACGTCATGAAGATTCCTCACTTCGGCCGACACTAGGAGGTGAATGCATGTGTCAAGTTGCTTCTATCTTGTTACCATGGCGGCTATTCGTGGCTATACCACCATATAACAACTGATCTGACAATGATCAATCGGATCACGGGGTTGAGTATGCAAGGACCTAATCCATAAGATTTTTACACTGGAAAAGCCATGGATCACACTCTAGCACAAAAGATCAAAAACACTTACGATGATGTCGAGAAGGGAACACGAGGCTACAAGGTAGCTTCTATCTAGAGTGGCACAGTGTCCCTCACCTGTTAGTTGATTGCAAGGAAGTTAGTGCGAAAGAACCGACCCACCCAAGTCATCGGTTTTGTAGTCAACCTTGTAGGGAAGTGCACGGAAGGCCTTCAGATGAACTGGGCGAAGTACCTAGTGAACCAGTTGGAACTCGATTGCAGAGAAGCATAAGATCAAGGATATGAATTTAATTTTGGCTAGCTCTTGATACTTATATATTTTATTTCTTGGGAGATGTCGGAAGGTATGACCTTCCCAGACATTGATCCTTTTGAACCATTGGCCATGAAGTTCAATACACTGTGGTACTCAAGAAACATGAATAAACAGTGCAAGTCAAATGTTTTTTTTCATACCTACTATAATCAGATAAAGATAACCATACAGTCTGAGCCTTTCATGACTCTGAACACTCTACACCAGTTCAGGCCTTTGATGAAGTTCAATGCAGATCAAAATTTTATTTACATCACAGCGTGTGCCAATGAGCACAAGCAACAAATTCAATCCTACTATAAGCTGACGGAGGAGGACTTGGAGGATATGAAAAAGGACTGGTCATCAGACCTCCTTATTCCAGCAGACCCTACAAAGATATCTGACATCGACAACCCAGAAACAACACAGGACACACCTGGACCTAGTAGAACAAAAAAGACCGAAGAGGTCCATGAATTAAACAGTGCATCCATGAAGACTTCTTCCATATCACTAGAGAAAGGAGGTGATGGTGAAGATTTAGTGTTGGCACAGGGGCAGACCCAGGGTTCAATGATACAACAATGCACCAACAAAACCCTAACTATCGACCCTTTCAGCAACACCTACAAAGTAGATGAAGTCTCACCTGAGGTAGAGGCAGGGGTGGTTGCAGGACTCAGGTGTCTGCAACCTTAGCTGGGACAAAGATATGTGATTATAACACTTAATAGAGCACTTAGCAACGTTAATTCATCATTAGTTACCCAATATCTACTTCACAGATAAAATAGAGCATCACAAAATTCACCCTGATCTAATGTATTTAAGCACTTAGCATAAACAATGGATTAGATATAGCAGATTCAAGCACTAAGCACATTCACCTATATCAAATATAACATCTAGATTCATCATAAGAAAAAAGCATAAACAGATCTATGTATCTATCTATATCAAGCACTTAGCAAATAACACATAAATACATCAGAATATCACATAGAGCAGAATAACACAGTATTTATGTGGTTCACCCCCACCCTAGGTCTACGTCCACCAACTCTTCTTATTTATTAGCTTCAATCAGTCATCTACATGCAAAGAGAAAAAAAAACCATACTCCGCATAGGACAGGATATTTGCACACACCTCGCCAGATCCTCCTTCCCCTAGCTAGGTCTAGCACAAAGCCTTTCTCAGTTTGTTACAACCACTTGCACTTAGCTATACAAGTTTCTCACAATATGCACAGAGCATTTAAAAACCCAACTTGCACTTAACACTTAGATTATCAGACTCACATCACATAGATGCCTATTCCCCCCCTCCTTACATTGCCTAGAAATCTATTTATACTTTACAAAATAGGCCTAAACATGGGTAAACCCATGGGTCGACATCCCACACCCATTACATATTCCCAAATCCCAAAAAGGACCCAAAAAGGGGCTGAGATCCCACGATATCTACTTCGTCTTATGCTTCATCTTTGATAGGCTATCGAAGTCCCAAAATAGGTCAAACTTTACCAAGGATCTCCAAAACTTTGTCAAGGGCCAATAGGCCTCCAACACTCACCTGTGACTCATCTTGAGTCACTTTGGTCTGACTAGTTCTGCTTCGAATGCCTCAATCTTGGCTCGAGCTGCTTCGACTTGATTTTGTGCTACGACCTCCTATTCAATGAACTCTTGGATGACTACATTGTTGATAGGTCCCTCTAGACGTTGTTCAACTGTAGTGACAACCTGATCTAGCTCTGCTCCTTGGCCTTTTACCACTGTAAACAATTGATAGGCATTGTCTTGTATGGGTTGGAGTTTCTGAGTAGCCTCCATAAATATACTTGGATATTATGAATTTTTTGTTGTGCAGTGCATTTCTCTTCGGAGCGCTTCATTCTTTCCACAGATGATAGGGACATTAGCTGCTCCTGTATCTTTTTGGCTTGATACTTTGCCTCTTGGAGCTATGACTCCAGTTCCTTTAGTTTTTTGTTCTCTGTGAGTTGTTCATAGTTTTGGGCACTACGATCAATGGGTTTCTTACATTCTAGGGTAAGAGCCTTTAGCCTTTCAATTGCACTCTAGGCAGTTGCTTCTCTTTGTTCTCTTACATTTTGTGGGGTCTCAGGTACAGTGCGTAGCTCCAAATCTATTATTCATTGTTGTAGCTGTTGGATGGCTTTTGCGAGATGGTTCTCCTTCTATGTAATTAAGTCTTCTACCTTTATTTCTAATACTGTCACAGAGCGAAGTTCTCTGTTGATCGCTTCTTTCACCTCGAGTTTCTCCGTGAGAAACTGTTCATTTTCTTGTTGTAGCTACGCTTTTTCTTCATCAAAATTCTCTTGGAGAGAAAGATTTTCCTGTTCTGCAGCACTGCATTTATCTATGAGTGATCTTTGTACTTGTGTCAAATCTTGGGTGGCTTGTGCTATTTCTGGGTTGTTGATGTCAGATATCTTCGCAGGGTTTTCTACAATAAGGAGGTCCACTGACCAGTCCTTTGTGATCTCCTCCAAGTCATCCTCCATCATCTTATAGTAGGATCAAATCTATTTCTTGTGTTCACCGGTGCGCATTGTGATGTAAATAAAATGTCGATGTGCGATGAACTTTATCAAGGGCCTAAACTGGTGTAGAGTGTTCGGATTCATGTGAGGCTCAGACTGTATGGCTATCTTCAGCTGATTATAGTAGGTATGAAGAAAAAAATTTGACTACCACTGTTTATTCATGTCGCTTGAGTACCATAGTGTACTAAACTTTATGGTGAGTGGTTCAAAAGGCTTGATGTCCATGAAGGTCATACCTTCTGGCATCTCCCTGGAAATAAAAGCTATAAGGATCAAGAGCCAACTGAATTTAAATTCGTATCCTTGATCCTATGCTTCTCTATGGTCGAGTTCCAATTGGTTCACTAGGTACTTCACCCAGTTCATTTGAAGGCCTTCTGCGCACTTCCCTGCGAGGTTGACTACAAAAACGGTGACTTGGGTGGGTCAGTTATTTCTCACTAACTTCCCTGGAATCAACTGACTGGAAAGGTGCACTGTGCCACTCTAGATAGAATCTACCTTGTAGCCTTGCGTGACCTTCTTGACATCATTGTAAGTTTTTTTGATCTTTTGTGCTAGAGTGCGATCCATGGATTTTTCGGGGTAAAATTATTATGGATAAGGTCCTTTCATACTCAATCGTGTGATCCAATTAATTAGCATCAAATCAACTATTATACGAAGGTTTATCCACAAATAGCCGCCATGGTAATAAGACAACAACAACTTGACACATGCATTCACCTCCTGGTGTCATCCGAAGTGAGGAATCTTCATGATGTTCAGTAGGGTGGACTGTGCGAGGTTCATAGTCCACGACTGGGGGATTCTCTTTGAATTATTACCCTTAGTTTTGGTTAGGTACTTATGTGGGGTGACCATGTTATATACTTTGCGATCTCCAAGGCTTAAGTCACTAAACTTCAACGCTGCAATTTTATCTTGGTCTGCTCGAACTACGTGTATCCCTTTTGGGAGGTATGCCATAACCAAGGTGTATTCAAAATCTCTGGGCACACTATCTCAATTTACTACACCGCTCAGGGGTGGAATATAGGTGGTTAATATGGTCGGGATCAATTTGGCATTCGCTAGATCATCCCTATGCTTGGTTCACTTTTCATCAAATGGTCGGGATGGTCTAGATCCGCGAGTAGTGGACGGAGAGGTTGGAAGTCCTCTCATCGATGATGCTTGTATACATGTAGACATCGACATGAATCTTTTAGTGATGAGGTTGATCAGAAATTCTTCAACAAATTTCTCTACAATGCTCAATGCGTCTAACATACACACTCGAGGTTAACAATCAAGGGTTCGGGGAGTAACTTAGAAATAATGGGATAGAGAGCAAGAGAATGATGATCATTTTGCAAAATCAACTTAGTCTGCGGGCTCAAATTCTCATTTGGAAAAAGTGTTCTTGGTGCATGGCGCGATGGGATAAATAGGTAACTCGACAATGGGTTGCTTGCAATGGGTATGAAGCCTTCATTAACTATGTTCTGTTCGTTATGGCGTGGTCCCAATGGTCGGATGGTGAGCTGTTTGTCCATAAATGTATTTCTACCTATTCAGAGCGTTGGTCTAACAGTTATAATTTCCCCAACGGCTATATTGCTTTGCCATGGTGAAGTGCCATGTGTTGTTGTTTTGATATCCTGGTGAAGCTCCAATTTTGCAAATTTTTCTTTTACAAGATTGCCTCTGGAACCTTCTGCAACTTGTTGATCTTAGATCTCTTCTTACTTAGCTTTCTAGCCTTCTTCCCAGTGATCTTTGTCTTCGTAGGCCTTTTTACATTCTGATTCTTATCTTCTTTTGGCATAGGTACTTTGTGTTGTTGATATTATTTCCTAAGATTTGAGGATGATCCTCCTTCTTTATCTAGAATAGGTACTTAAATATTCTATGGGTCTTCTAGCATTCTTGCAACTTCAACATCCAAGTCTCTAGTGTTAAATAGCTTCGATATTTTATTTTTTTCTTCAATCAAGTGTGTGATCCTTCTAGTCATGAATTCTTTTAACTCTTGTTTCTTATGCTCTAAAAATTCTTCTTCTCATTGCCTTCTGGCCTAATCTCTTTCAATTCAAGATTTTCCTAGTAGCATGGTAAATGGGGCATTGTTCTTAATAAATTTAATAATCTCAAAATCTTGCTTTGTCAAAGTTCCAATGGCATTCATAGGTATCTGGGTGAGCTTTCACATAGGTTTATCATTGAATAGTCCTTGTTGGCACAGGGGAAGACCCAGGGTTCAACTCCAAGAGTGAACCAACAAGCCCTAACTACTGGCCCTTTCAGCAACACCTGTGAAGCATATGCAATCTCACCCGAAGCAGTTATGAGGGGGTTGTAGGAAAGAGATGTCTACAACCAAAGGGAATATCAAGTGGATTTAACACAAGAACAACACAACATTCATATATCACTTATCAAGTTAGATCTATTTTTCACATCTACTTATCGGATCTAAATAAGTAATGCAATCACAATATCAATGACAGATACACAGTACCAATCACACACAATACAAAATATACATGGTTCACCTTCTCTCTAGGGCTACGTCCACATAACTGTGCTATAATATATTAAGGTAAAGCATACAGTTCTTATTTGCGCTCTTAGCTAGCATATATTCTCTCTTCTCCTAGCTTTCTCTCCCCTCCCTGCGCACCCAGCTGCAGGGTTGATCTTTGCACCCAACTGAAGATATTACAATCCAGAAGGCTCTTGTACTCAACACTTCTCTCTTACACAATACTCTTCTCTCAACCAACTCAATACCAACAACAACAATAACAATATTATCGTACAAACCCAAAGTACCAACCCAAACTATTCCCTCATGACCTCTATTTATACATTACAATAGCTCACTGACAACCTTAGGCCGAAACCTAGGTGTCCAAAACCCTAGATACTAAAACCCTAGGTCAACTTCACCCATATTTTTAGGGCTTCACCAGCTTGTCTTTTCTTTATTCTTGTGTGGTTCTCCAAAGAATCCAATGATATATTTTCCTCTTGTTGAGTTGTCCATGATCCTTCTTCCTTGCTTATCTATCATCCCCGATCTCCTCTTCCAACAACTTGCTTTCTCGTGTTTCGCTCTATCTTTTCTATTCTTTTGTTCACTTTGACCCAATAATAGTCACTGTTTCTTCCGCATAGTTCACATTCTCCCTCTTATTCCTTGATCTTCACATACTTCCATAACCAAGGGCTAATAGGCCCTCAAAACTCACCTATGACTCATCCCAAGGCAATTCAGATCTAAGCTTCCTGTTTTACTTCAACTCCACGCTACGTAGTCCAGCCTCTACGTTCTTCTCTTTGCCTTATTGCCATATGTTGTGCAGACTATATTTTCTATGTCTAGTACCCAGTTTCAACTGTACCTAGTACCTAGACCCTTTTCTTCATGCTCCTAATGAGAGTTGGGAGGTAGCTGGTTGTCATAGTACAATTTCAGTCGGCTCCCATTTACTAAACCTTTCTTCCATTCTCCATTCAGAGTTTTCAATTGCGAAACTCCTCCCTCAGTAACATAAGGAATCTCATATGGACCTAGACAATGTGTTTTGAACTTCCCAGGATTCTTTATGAACTTATTGTCATATACCAATACTAGATCAACTTGTTTGAATGCCTTCTTCTTGATGTGTCTATCATGTTAGGCCTTCTCTCTTTCCCTCTGAACCTGTTGAGGGAATCATGCAATGAATATGTCTTATTCCAATTCAACCAACTATGAAATCCTCTCTTCAACAACGTCAGGGTCATCCATATCTGTAAAGGAAGCAATTCTCAGGCTTGGTACCAGATATTCCATTGGAACAACAACTTCAAGATCATATACCAACTTGAAGGGGGTCTGCATTGTTAGCTTCTTGCAAGTGGTTCTATAGGCCCATAACATTGTTGGTACTCTTAAATCCCAATCATCTTTGTTCACACATCAAATCTTGGTTAGTGTTGTCTCCAAGATCTTGTTGAATGCTTCAACTGTCCCATTTTCTTGAGGATGGTACAATGTGCTCTTCTGATGGTGGACTGTAAATTATTCAATCAAGGATTCAACTGTCTTATTGATGAAATGGTTTCCTTGATCACTCATAAGGATATTTGGACATCCAAACCTAGTTATGATGTCATCAAATATGAAGTGTGCAACTGTAGTTGCACTACAATCCTTGAATTCTCTTGCTTCAGCCCATCTAGTCAAGTATTATGTTGTTGTAATTATGTACCTTTCTCCTGTACACTTTCCTGGTGGATTTATAGGTCCAACAAAGTCAATATCCCATTTCTCGAATGCTTGTAGGGTCATCTGTGGTGCTAATGGAATTTCATCTCTTATGGATGGTTTCCCAATCCTCTAGCATACATCGCAGGCTCTGGAACAGTCTTTAACATGTATGTGTAAAGTAGGCCACGAAAGGCCAACTCTAAGAACCATCTACGCAGTTGATTTCCCTGCATAATGTCCTCTCGCGATGCCTTCATGAGCTTTCACAAGGATTAGTGGTCGTTATGACTCCATAACACACCTTCTCAATATCTCATCAAGTCCCATCTTGTATAGATGTCCGGTGATAAGTGAGAAATTTGCAGTGCGCACCACTCTGTCAATGTCTAGAGGGACATGCTCCAATTGTCCAAATGGGATGAAAACTTGTTGGTTAGCCTTCCTAAGCCTGAAAGGGGAATAAATCAACTTCAGTTTTCCCATCAGTGCCCAAGTTTGCTTCTTTATGACATTGACCTCTGACCCTAAGTCGAGGACTACATAGTCTATCTCATACTCTCCTATTTGAGAATTCAAATGTGATTCCTTATTTGTCCTTCTCTTCTTACCAATTTTGTGTACTGCCCTATTCAACAAGGGATCTATCTTTCCTAGCTCATATTGTCTGATTAAATTTTGTAATTCTTGTACAACGCTTTCATCCTGAACCAACTTAATACAAGTGTATAAAACTTCCATGATATTTCTTACCTCTTTTCCTTCTTTTTTCGAAGCAGACTGATCAAATGCTAGAGGCATTCCATATTCTCTCACTTCTAGTCTTGTCTTTGATGTAGAGCCTTGGTTTCCTATGAATTATTTCCTGGCTTCCTCAAACATCTGTCTTTATTTCCTTGTATCAAATATTTGTGTCTTCTCTGTAGCTTTCCTGATCCCCGAGTCTTCTGTAATATTCCCTTGGGTTATTCAGTCATCTCTTGTAAAAATGCCTCCTCTTTTTATAATAAATACTCTAGGGTCTTTTTCATGAGGTTCAACATAGATCAATTTCACTTGTGGGTTCTTTTGAGGTCCTCGTCTTTCTTGAAGCTTAGCTACCAGCACAGGACAATCTTCTATAATAGGGTCAAACGAGCTGCAATAGCTGCAAGTGGTACAAGGGTTTTGAAAATACCTTGCAAGGTGTCCTAGTTACGCACAATTATAACAGATGATATTTCCTTGGCCTCGACCCATTCCTCCTCCTCGACCTCTTCCTCTGAATCCAGCATGAGGATTGAAGTTTCCTCTCCCAGGAGAGTTATACTGTGTAGTGTTTCCTTCTTGTTTTACTTCACCTTGAATATTATATATGTCTCTTGACTTTTCATGCATGAGATCATAAGCCCTACAATCCCTATCATCATGTCCTATGTACTTACAGAATGTACAATACAAATTTGTAGGTGTCTGAGCATACTTTTTCATATAATAGCACTCACCAGTACGATGTCTATTTCTACATACCTCGCACCAGAGTAAGGTGACTTGATTCAAGGGGATTAGATCTCTAGAAGCCAAGTATTCATTGAATAGAGGGTAGTGTTCCTTATCATGGCCTTCTAATCTGCATCTAACACACTAGATGTCTTCTCTTTTATCCTTTCCCTTGTCTTTCTTCATATCTTTGACCTATAGAGACAAACTAGTTAGCTGGCTCAAGATCTGGCTCATACCTGAGCTGGATTCTCCCACATGGGTTGATTCTAGCTTCATGGTGATCTCCAACACCTCAGGCTACGAAGCAATCTTTTTTTGCATCAGGGGAACTCTGATGTGTGGTAGAAGGGCAGTAATGAACCATTCCTTGTTCTATTCATCTGGGATCTGAAAATTCAATCGACATGTTAAGGTCTTGAATCTTTGATCGAACTCCCAAATAGGTTCATCCACCTTCTTCTTGATCTCTTTCAACTTTGTGATACATTGGGATTCTAAATTAGGTTTCTTGAACTCTACAATCAACACATTCTTGATCTGATTCAAAGGTTTAGGCTGTGCAAGTCCTTGGGCAAGTTTCATGTACCAACTCAGTGCACGATCTCTGAGAGTTGTACTGAAATGAGTTCTTTTGATAGCTTCATCTGTGACATTCTTAATGTTCCATACAGCTTCACATAGAAACCAGTGTTGATCAGGATCTTTAGATCCATCTCCCCTAAAGATAGGGAGTCTCATCTCATCTGCCATAGATATTCCTAGGGTTCCTAACTAAATATGTAGTGGACTACTATTGACAGTGCTCTGGACACTCTGGTGACTGGGATTACTCTAGTTTCTTAATACTACTGAATCAACAGGAAGGATAACAATACTTACTTCAATGTTCTATATAGTTTCTGAGATTTTAGGTTCTCTTTGGTGAAGCTCTGCATCTTTTCCTTCCTACGCCCTAGTAGGTTATGAATGTTCTTCATCTATCAGATTTTCCTCTTCTCCACTGTAGAAACCCCCCTCCCCATAGTTCTTCTTAAATAGGTTTTCAAGGTGGACTTCTCGGAACACTCTCCCACTGCACGTATGTCCAACCTTTGTGTCATTGTCATTGTCTGAATTTTTGAACATTAGCCTTTCTTGATCCAACCAATCTACTGTGTCTTTAAGATGTTCTTCTCATGCAATACCATCTTGATTCTCAGCTTCAGAAAATGTAGAAATTTCCCTCTAGTTCCCTTAAAGAAATATCTCTGGGCATGGATATATGATTCTACTCTATCAACAACAAACTTTGTGATGTACCCTCCAATGGTACTATCAAACCAGTGATATATTGCTCATGATACGACATTATCAACTCTCTTTACCTTCTTTATCAACTCCGACGTCCAAACCATAGGAGGTCTAGATCGGATATCGAAATGGGTATCTGTTAATCTAGCTAGCCACTCATATAGCTCCTGATGGATCCATCCAAACAATATCTCATGTATATCAGTGAAGATATATATTTCTAGCTAATCCTCAGTGCTACAATTAGGGTTCTTATTTCAGGCTTCAACAAAGTCCTTCTCTTTATCCTCTATCCACTTTTGAATCTCTGTCTTCGATGGAAACCACCTTGACATTCCCTCAAAAATATTCTTGTCCCAAAAATGGAACCATTTGTTGGCACAGGGGCAGACCCAAGGTTCAGCTCCAAGAGTGCACCAACAATCCCTAACTACTGGCCCTTTTGGCAACACCCGCGAAGAATATGCAGTCTCACCCGAAGCAGTTGTGAGGGGGTTGCTGGATAGATATGTCTATAACCAAAGGGAATATCAAGTGGAGCTAACACAAGAACAACACAACATTGATATATCACTTATCAAATTAGATATATTCTTTACATATACTTATCAGATCTAAAGTAGTAATGCAATCACAGTATATCAATGACAGATACAAAGTACCAAACACACACAACACAAAATATATGTGGTTCACCCTCTCTCTAGGGCTATGTCCACAGAACTGTGCTATTATATATTAAGGTAAAGCATATAGTTCTTATCTGCACTCTTAGCTAGCAGATCTTCTCTCTTCTCCTCTCTTTCTCTCCCCTCCCTACGCACCTAGCTGCAAGGTTGATCTTCGCACCCAGTTGAAGATCTTACAATCCAAAAGGCTCTTGTAATCAACACTTCTCTCTCACACAATACTTGTCTCTCAACCAACTCAATACCAACAACAACAATAACAATATTATTGTACCAACCTAAAGTACCAACCCAAACTAGGCCCCCATGACCTCTATTTATACATTACAATATCTCACTGACAACCTTAGGCCGAAACCTAGGTGTCCAAAATCCTAGATACCAAAACCCTAGGTGTCTAAAACCCTAGGTCAACATGACCCATATTTTCAAGGCTTCACCAGCCTGTCTTTTATTTCTTCTTGTGCGGTGCTCCAAAGCATCCAACGATAGATTTTTCCTCTTGCTGAGTTGTCCACGATCCTTCTTCCTTGCTTATCTATCATCCCTGATTTCCTCTTCCAACGACTTTCTTCTTGGGCTTCGCTCCATATTTTCTTCTCTTTTCTCACTTCAAACCAATAACAGTCACAGTTTCTTCTATGCAGTTCACATTATCCCTTTTCTTCCTTGATCTTCACATACTTCCATAACCAAAGGCCAACAGTCCTATTCCTCCCAATGAAGGATTCATAGTAGGCCTCCCTATAGCTTCCAAAGTTCTCTCTGTCATTATATTCACCTGTGTTTCTTCATCTAGAACATAGTCAATGTCGAAGTTTCTTATTCTTTCTTCAAGGCATTCTTTTTCTTTGAAGATCTCTAATAATCTAACATTTCGGTGGTCATTCAGGGTTTCTTTCATTTGTAGAAATACTTTCTCTGATTCTTTCTGGTATTATGTAATAATCTTAGTTTTTGGATTTTCCTTAGGGTTTTCTTGTCTCATGTTCATTCCTTCAAGATTAGTAATCATTCTAGGACAATCCAATACTTCATGCTCCATAGCTTTGCAACAAAGAAAATTAGGTCTTCTCCCAGGGCATTCCTTAGCAAGATGTCCCGGTCTTCTGCAACTGTAACAAAGGGTCAATCCTCTCTTTCTTTTAAATGATCCCTAGCCTTTCATGCATTGCGTGCTAGGATCATGGTAGCTAACCTGTAAACATTTCTTTCTAGGTTCCTACATACACTTATTAGTCCAAACATTCTTTCTATGCATAGGTATACCATATTTTTCACTATTCTTATCATATCTACTCATATCAAATCTTATTTCATCTATTAATACCCTAGTTTTCAAGCTAGGATAGAATCTATGAAGCATACCTAGATCCATACTATTGAAACAAAAATTTCCACTTATCTTACTTCTACAAGGAACAAATCTTTCAGATCTAGAACTTTCCAATATTCTTACCTTTATCAGAGCACAGAGCTTTCAGATCTTTAACTCTTTTAATCAAAAAAAAATCAATCTCAATTTTGCCTTTCTCAGAACACAAAGCTTTCAGATCTTACCTCTTTTCTTCATATCAGACTTATTTTCCTTAGCACAGATCTTGTCAAACTAAGTAGAGTACTGTGCACTAGAGCAACAGATCTATGCATAGAGATTTCACAATTTCAGGTCGGATCCTTGCACAAAGCTTCGTCTTCCTCAGTTCTTAGCAATCACAGTTTCAGGTCCCAACAACAAAACCATTTGTTGGGATAAGGGTAGACCAAGGTTTCAACGCTACAACAGTACACCAACAAAACCCTAACTACTGGCCCTTTCAAGAACACCTGCGAAGCATATGAAATCTCACCCGAGGTAGAGGCAGGGGTGGTTGCAAGACTCAAGTGTTTGTAACCTTAACTGGGACACAGATCTGTGATTATAACACTTAATAGAGCACTTAGTGCCATTAGTTCATCATTATTTACCCAATATCTACTTCGCAGATAAAATAGAGCATCGTAGCATTCACCCTGATCTAATGTATTTAAGCACTTAGCATAAAGAAATGGATCAGATCTAGAAGATTCAAGCACTAAGAACATTCACCTATATCATATCTAACATCTAGATTCATCATAAGCACAAAGCATAAATATATCTATCTATCTATCTATATCAATCACTTAGCAAATAACACATAAATACATCAGAATATCGCACAGAGAATAATAACACAGTATTTATGTGGTTCACCCCCACCCTGGGGCTACGTCCACCAACTCTTCTTCTTTATTATCTTCAATTAGTCATCTGCATGCACAAATCCACAAAAACCCTACTCCGCATAGGACAGGATATCTACGTGCACCTCGCCAGATCCTCCTTCCCCTGGCTAGGTCTAGCACAAAGGATTTCTCAGTCTGTTGCAACCACTTTCACTTATCACTACAAGTTTCTCACAATATGCACAGTTCATTTACAAACCCAACTTGCACTTGGCACTTATCTTATCGGCCTCACATCACATAAATGATTATTCCCCCCCTCCTTTCATTTCCTAGACATCTATTTATACTTTACAAAATAGGCCTAAACATGGGCTAACATACCATACCCATTACATATTCCGAAATCCCAAAAAGGACCCAAAAAGGGGTCTAGATCCTGTGATATCTACTTCATCTTGTACTTTGTCTTCGATAGGCTATCAACGTCCCAAAATAGTTTAAAATTGACCAAGGATATCCAAAACTTGGTCAAGGGCCAACAATTAGATGACAAAGAAGTCGAATAGAAGCAAGGAGACGAGGTTGATCCCCTAAATAAGATGAAAGTTTCGCCTTTGAAACCTTCCTACCAGAGGAAATAAAAGGCCATCATGACCAATATGCAGACTGTCCTCATCTCTGATGACTTCGAATTCCTCATAACAACCATACAATATGCTTTGCTATAAATAGTAGAGCAATAAGAAGCAAAGAAAGAAGAGATGTATGATCGAATTGAGACTGAGCTCCAAGGGGTACAACATGCCCTATAGTCCATCCACACAGTCTCCACTATGACCAAAGAACTATAATTGGGAGATGAGCCAGCTCAAATGCACTGCCTAGCCGATATAGTTGAAGCTCGCCTTCGATGAGCACAGGAAGATATGGTGCAAGCCACCTAGGCTTTGACACAAGTACAAGGAGTACTCGTAGAGAAACACAGTGTTGTAGAAAAGGAAACGCTTGCTCTCTAAGCAAAGTTTGATGAAGAAAAAGAACATCTATAACAATAAAAGGAAGAGTTTCTTGCGGAGCAACTCGAAGTAAAAGAAGTGGTCAACAGAGCACTTCTCTGTGACAGTCTTATAAATCAAGGTAGAAGACCGAGTTACACAGAAGGTAAACCAGCTTGCATAAGATATCTAGTAGCTACCACAATGCATAGCATATTTGGAGCTACACATTGTACCTGAGACCCCACAAGATGTAAGATACCAAAGAGAAGAAACCGCCCAAAGAGCAGTTGAAAGGATAAAGGCTCTTACCATGGAATGTAAGAAACTTACTGATCGCAGTGACCAAACCTATGAACAACTTACGAAGAACTTAAAACTGAAGGCATTGGAGTCACAGCTCCAAGAGGAGAAGTATCAAGCCAAAAAGATATAGGTGCAGTTAAATTGCCTATCAACTATGGAAATAATGAAGCACTTCCAAGAGAAATGCACTGCACAACAGTAGATCCATACTATCCAGAGTAGAGTTATGGAAGTAACTGAGAAACTCCAACCTATACAAGATAAGGCCTATAAATTATTTACAGAGGTAGAAGACCAAGGAGCAGAGCCAGAGTAGGTTGCCACTACAACTGAACAACGTCTAGAGGGACCTATCAATGATGGAGATGTATGTCCAGGTTTTGACAATATGAATACTTTGGGGTGAAGTATTGGAAACAACATCGGAGCCCTAACCTGGACTTTCGACAGTCGCCTTGAATTCTTTTTGTGGAGCCATGAACGAGAATTTTGTATGCAGATCACCTATAGTAAGAATTGTGAATACAGACATAAGTTATCTTGATGAAAAAGCTCTGCGCGCAAAATAGAAATAAGATTGAAATAATGAAACAAACCCCTTATATTTAATCTTTCAACTTTGCATGAGTCCTTGCTGACAGAATGGTCAAATCGTTTAATGGAAATATTTAGGCATGAGACAAGATCTTATTTTCCAATAACTCATCAAGATTCAAATCAATGCCATAAATGTTTAAAAGATTTTTGATAATAAGGAAATGCAGAAACATTCAAAAAACTCATTTGTAGACTGTGTGCATTAAAGGCCCTTTAAGGAATTAATTAATTTAGTTAATTTGTTTAACTTTTTACCTTCAACTCTCGAAAACTCTTTTTGGATTTTGCTATCTCAGGTAATTTCGTTCCTAGTTTTGGAATCCAAAATACCCGAAATTGTGATGGGACGATTTAGTTAAAAAATTGTGATTTGTCTTAAGTTCTTAATTAACCCATGCTTAATTAATAGAAATTGCGACTTTGCGACTCGGGGCTATGAAAGTATAGTTTTTTGGGAGATCAATCATCGAGTTGCGAAACCCCAATGGTGCTCAACTAGGGTTTAAAGTGACTTACCCTTGACACTAACCTGGGTAAATATTTTAAACTATTTCGCGACTTCGCACATCAGAGTTTGGAAACCTTACAACTTGTAACTCCCAAAGCGCGATAGCGCGAGGTAATAAAAGTGATAGAATCACTTAAAGGTTAGGCGATGGTGACTTAGGACTATGACTACTATCGCCACTTCGCATGTCGGGGTAAACTTTTGATTTCAAGAATTACATTTCAACGCTTGTAAAAGGTGGCTCCAACATAGGCTCCAACTAGGGATCCCGTCTTCCTGCGAGACGGGAAGAACAGTAGACCACATGCCTGTATTGGGTAAATTGAGTCATTGGTTTCTTTCTACAAAACTTGTTTTAGGAAGGGGATACAAAGGGAAAAAGAGATTTCGTCCTTACCTCTAAAAATATTTTCAACATTCAATGGCATTCAAAACTCAGCTGCAGCCCTTTCGATGACTTTCTCCTTCTCGATACTGAATTCAGGTCTATTTTATGATAATCGAAATAGTCCTAGGAAATTCAACAGATTCTGTGGATTTTGGCTTGCATCAAATGAAGTAAATTTCATGCTTTTAATCGGGGGGGTCCTGTATGAACTTCAGATGTAGATTTGGTTTCAAAAAGGCTGGTTACCAGAGTAGAGTGAAACATACGTATGAAAGCCTTACAGATATCTCAGATATTGCTTCACTGCCAGCGAGCTTGTTTAGTACCCAGGTGAAGTTATCTGGCCCCTTTTTTTACTGAATTTCCTTTCACCACTTCGAATCATAATTATGCATTTAAATGCTGAGACAAGGGAAATCATTTATGAATTTCCTTTCATCGTCTTCTTGGACTAGATGGGGGTAATCAAATATGAATTTCCTTTCACCATCTATCTTATATTTTACTTTTTAAAACATGAAGTGGGGGCAATCAATTTGTCTAAGACATATCAAGGATGATATCTGTGTAATATTCATAGTGTAGGTCTGTCAAATTGCTTTGATTACTCGGGACCAACCTTCTCTTAACTTTCGAAACACCTTAGCCCGCAGGGAAAAGGGAAAAAATTACTTCCATGGGCCTTCCTTTGAGCAAGCTTCAATCCTTCGAAGACTATTAAAAAACCTAGAAGAGTCAGGATCAATCCTATGCATAAATTTGTTTAGTAGGAGACTGAGGAGTTTATGAGGACCGACTTACTTTCCAAGGTCTGTTTTCCAGCTTCCAAAGCTACAACGTAACCTCTTCTTCCCCTGTAGGAAACCCGACAAGGTGTTTGGATTTTTAAGAAGGTAAATCCAAGGACATAAAAAGGGCGATGAAGAAAGGTCTGGAAATTAAGAAACAGGGGTCATGGATTAAACTCGACTCTTGGAACCCTTTCGTGGAGATGCTTTACTCCCTCAACTTATTTTAATTACCTGTTATCTTTATCTGGGTGAAACTTTTAGGACCCAGAGTAAGAAGTCATTCTTTTAATGACATGTCAGGTGAAAACAACATAGTTATGAGACCGTCATGGCACTTTAGTGATACTTGTTCGAAAAATAGATATCCCCGAAACTCGTACCTTTGCCTTACCATTTCATTCTTCTTATAAAATAATGGAAGATTTTTCTATCACCTATTTTTGGTGCATTTATTATTCGACATATGATCCTCTATTTATTCCTTTCACTCGTTTGGGATGCAAGTCGGGATCCTGTAAGGGAACAACACGAAGAGCATCATGGCTTTTAAAAGAACTAATTGTGTTAAAATTTTCGTATCTCTACTTCTAAAAAAACACTGATCTATTTTATTTGTGATGAAAGTAGACTTACCAAAGAAAAATTCTGAAACAAAAAGGAAAACACAAACCGGTATATACAATGGAAATTTTAGAAACCATTTATTGCATATAGTGTTTTAAATAATGTCCGTTGATAGGGACATTGAGGATTTTACCATCCAAATTCTCTAATAGAAATGATTTTTTCCCTTCAGGAGCTGTGACTTTGAACGGTTTGTACCAAATATGATCAAATTTACCATGTTTTTTCGAGTCTTCCTTCCTAGCATCCCATTTCAAAACCAAATCGTCGGGGATAAATTCTTTGTCCTTGGCCTTACGATTGAATACCGCTTTCATGTTGTCCTGGTATTTCTGCAGCCTTTCGTCCACTTCGACCCTGTGTTGTTGGACTTCAATCAGTTGGTTTATTCTTCTTGTGACATGATTTGGTTATTCTTTCTCATCTTGCCAAAGTTTCATTACGGGAAGCGCTAGATTTATAGGTAATACTACGTCAGTCCCGTATACCATTTGGAAAGGAGAAGTGCTGATAGATTTTTTTGTACCTATCCGGTTTTCCCACAAAGTGTATTTCAAGTGCACATGCCAAGATTTTTTGTTTTCTCTCAACACTTTCTTAATTACAGAGATTAGACTCTTGTTTGAAGACTCGGCTAGCCCATTTCCTTGGGGGTAATATGTCATGGAATGACCGAGCACAATATTGTACTTTTGGAAAAAGCTGACCATAGCCATAGATTTAAATGCCTGGGCATTATCTGTGACTATCTTTCAGGGGAATCCGAATCTAGACAAAATTTTCTCTTCTAGGAAATCCATTACCACTGAATCTGTTGCCTTTCTAGTTGGAATAGCCTCCACCCACTTGGTGAAGTAATCTGTAGCAGTCAGGATCCATTTATGTTGAGTACTATAATGAGGGTTAATTTTGCCTATAAAATCTAGTCCCCATTGTTGAAAAGGGGCTTTCATTTTGACCAGAACCAATGGTAGCGATGGGAGTTTGTGCTTGCCTACGAACAATTGGCAAGGGTGACAGGCTCTAACTTTGGCGTTGATGTCTGAGAAAAGTTTGGGCCAATAATATCCTACCCTAAGGATATTATAAGTCATTTCCCTCCAGGCATGATTTCCTCTGCACACTCCTTCGTAAAATTCATTTATGACCTTCTCTGTTTCTAATTCAACTAAACAAACCAACAGGAAGCCTAATGGGTCTTTCCAATACAATTGGATTTTGGATATACAATACTTCACCGCATGCAACTTTAGCGTCCTGGCTTTAGATGGATATAAGTCACTCGAGCACTTCAAGGTCAGTAGGTAGGACATTATGCATTTATACTAATCTGACGAGGAAAACTTCTCTTCGATTCTGATGGTAGTTATTTGTTCCTCGAGCTCGTCCATGTCCATGCACTCTTCACATCCCTGTAGGCCATTTATTTTGAGGGCTCTGAAATTTGATTTGGCTAAGAGCTTAGCCAAACCTTGTCCCTTTACTAGTCTTGTCGATTTTATCTCCAGATCAAATTCTTGAATTTTAGCAAGCCACCGTCCCCTTTTTCCATCACTGTCAGACTGAACCAAAATTTCTTTTACGAAACTGGTGGGTATGTACGCAATTACCTTGGAATGTGGCACGTAGGTTCTGAAAGCCTTTAACGCCTTCATCATAGCATATGATTACTTTTCCATTATATCGTATCTGATTTTAGTGTCTCTAAGAATTTTGTTAAAAAAGGCTATTGGTTGCTTGAAACCTTCTTCATTTTTCTGGAGGAGTACTGCGGCAAGTGTGTGTTCGGAGGCGAATGAGAAAATTAAAAAATATTTTATATAATAAGGGCTTGCTAGTAAGGGTTCCTCGCTTATAACCTTCTTGATCCGTGCAAATGATTCTTTGGCTTCTATTGTCCATTTCACTCCGCTGTTCTTCTTTATCATATCTGTGATCAACTTCATGATTTCAACAAAGTTTGGGATAAATCTCCTCAAAAAGTTTATTTTTCCTAAGAATGACTGAACATTCCTAGGGATATTTATTGTGTCTATAGCTTCAACTCTTTTAGGATCAATTTTAATTCCATCTCGAGACACAATATGGCCCAGGAGTTTACCTTCTTGCATAGCAAAGTGAGACTTTTTGGGGTTTAGAGACAAACCAAACCTACGAAATTTCTCAAACGTTTGCTTGAGATGTATCAGATGATCCTCATCGGATTTAGAAAAAACGGTCAGATCATCATGATAGATAACCACAAATTTGTCCCTTTCGTTGATGAAAGCGATATCCATAGCACGTTGGAAAGTAGCACCTGCATTCATTAAACCAAAAGGCATCTTGTCATACATAAATGTACCCCAAGGGGTGGTGAAGTCCATTTTTTCTTTATCATGCTCGTTGATAGCAATTTGATTGTAATCGAAAAATCATCAATCATCGACATCCTATTTTCCCCAACTACTTTTTCTAAAATGTGATCCATTTTGGGTAGGGGGTAATTATCTTTGAGGGAGGATTTATTCAAGTTTCTTAAATTGACACACAATCTGATCTCCCCACTTTTCTTTCTAACCAACACCAAGTTTTCTACCCAATTGGAGTATCTCAGTGGTACGATTATTTTTTCATCCAAGATTTTTTTGATTTCCCTTTCGACCACGGGAAACAAAATAGGATTGATTTGCCTGAGTTTTTGTCTAAAAGGTTTGACACCAAGATTTAGGGGTAATTTGTGTTCAATCAAAGTGGTGTCATAGGTTCTCATCTTATCGTATGACCAAGAAAAAATGTCCTTATACCGACCGAGTAAGTCTTTATACTTTCTTTTTACCTCGAGAGGAAGGTACTTTGATATTTTTACTATCCTAGGCTCCTCTTTGGTCCCTATGTCGCATTCTTCAACCTCCTCAGGTTGGGGTTGCAAAGCTGATTTTAAGGGCATATCATTTTGGTCAAACAGTCTCTCCAGAAGGATTAGTCCCTTTGGAATCAGATTGTTCTTTAAAACTAACATGCGATGATTTGCGATCTTTTCCTGGAACCCCTAAGGATCCTCTCCCTCTTGCATGATCCATGTGTGGTCATTTTGGTTTTCTTGGTCAATGTGAGTTTCAATGAAGTCGTCCACCATTTCGAGGAACTTCCTGATCTGTTCGTCATCCTCAAACACTTGCCAGTGTTGGATGTTGTTTGGCATGGAAGGTTTGTTCCTCACCTCTATGTGGTACCTCAGTTTGAAAGTTGTAGGGGGGGGAAACGTTGAGGCTGATTTGGCTAATGAATCAACTTGCAAGTTTTCAGAGCGTGGGATGAAATGAACATTTACCGACGAGAAGAAATTTTCTATTAAATCCCAGGCGCAATTCTTGTAAGATCTTAATCTTAGGTGTTTGGCCTGGTTTCACTATCAACTCTGCGTCTCCGTATACTTCCAAGTTCCTTATGTTCATCTTTCTCGCAGCTTCCAGCCCTAATACTAGAGCCTCATACTCACATACGTTATTAGTGTAGTCTATATCCCACTGAACTCTATAAGAGAAAGGAATCACAAATTCATTTTCAGGTGCTACAATCAATACTCCTGCACCTGCTCCTTCATATGACAAGGCACCGTCAAAAAACATTTTCCAAATTCCAGTGCTATACATATTTTCATCTATCTTTCTTGATTCATTTTCATTTATGTAATTGTATTATATACAGTTGTTTACACCATCATCAAAATACAAAATACAGTTCCCTAGATCTTGATCGACAACATAAACATGATAGTTTTTAGGATTTTGTGGGTCGCTCATTGTGTATTCTAGCCTCATTTCTATGTATAGCCGAGTAAATTGCCCATCAAACACAGGAATCATGGCGTAGGTCATGTCTAGTTGAAGAGACCCCCCAATTTTGGCTCCCCATGACCTAGATAGTAGCAAGCCATACTTCAGAGGTATATCGACGATAACTACATCCATCAGGATGCTTTTCATCAAAACCTGTGCAAGAGTGACTACTAAGTCTTTTATCATACCCATGCACTTAACTCTCCTCGAATCGAAAGAGTAGAGGTCTCCATAGGGCCTAGTGATCTCGAGGCCTAGCCTGTCCATAATAGACTTGGGTATTACATTATGTGAGGCTCCAAAATATAGCATGCAGTTATGCAACAGTCGATCATGCACATTCAAAGTAATATAGAAGGGAGTGACGGTGTCTCTGAAACCCTCGAAATGTGGACCAAAAGTGATATTAGGCTTATCATATTCCAAGTTTATCACTTTAGAGTGACTTTCTGGACCCTAAAAACCTATCATTTTGGTTATCTGCTTTCGATACAGAGGATTCTTTGCTAATTCGACCAGAGGGATTGGTATTTTGATCTTATTTATCTCATTTTCATGGCTGAAACCTCCACTACATTTTTCCGTCTCTCTGGTCGAAACCTTAGACTCCTTATTTTCCAACTTGTTTGTTTGTGCCAATTTATTTCCTGTGAGTTTATTCATCGGTATATGTGTTTCAGTTGTCTTAATTTCTTTTGCTTAGGTCTCAACCTCTTTTACTTTGGGATTTTGTGAATCTACCCCTTTTATTTTTCTATTATGCATCTTGGTATCCTTTGGGGCGGGCTCGTATATTTCACCTCTTGGGAGAATTTTCTTAGGTTGGGGAGTTGACGAGGTTTTGTTTCTAGGCCTCAGGTTGTACTTAGGTTGGACCTCAACCATTATAGGATCGGTCACTTTTTAATAGACATAAACATCAGTGTTGTTTATGTCATCATCTTTATTTGACAGTTGTTGAGTGTCCAAGGACTTCTCGTAATCTTCTTTAGTTAAATAAGGTTGTGTGCAGTCGTCACCCAAATTTGTCATGTCTTCTTCCATATCCTTGAAATCTTGCAGGTCGTTTCCTCCTATAAAATTTTCATTTTTTAAAGGAGTTTGAATTTTATGGTCTTCATTTTTAATCTGTCTTTGTTGATTTTGAGGGTTGTGGTTTCTCCTGAGTTCCCTTTTAATGAAAGGATCTACCTTGGATTGATCTAGCTCCATTCTGGAAATCTTGTTTGATATCTCTTTAATTATCCTAGCCATGTCATCCATTTTATCATCTGAGGATCTACTAGGCCTTGAGGGTCCCGCTTGTTCCCTAAAACATTTGATTTCTCGGTTTCCTATTTCTACTTTTGTTTTTAATTTGCCAGAAGCCATCATGTTAGATTCGATCTCTACGGTGTCGTCTTGCATTCGGGTTGGGGTATACCCTCTTCTTTCTCTCAACAGAAGTGCGAAATTGGGTTCAAAGGCTCCTGCAAAGGTTACCTTGGCTGCAGGTTGGGATGGTCTAACTTTGACTAGGATATTATTATATAACTTGTTAAACCTTTGAATGAATTCCATAACAATTTTCGATTTTTTTTATTTAAAGACCCGAACTTAGTCAAATAGTAAAAATGGTCTTTTCTTTCACCCAATTGTCTAAGAAAAGCATCTTCTAGGGCATCATAGGATAATATCAAACCTACAGGTAGACTTTGAAACTAGGCTCGTACCTGTCCTTTGAAAGTCTGAACTAATAACCTCGAATATATGTCTTCGTGTTTGAGACCTAGGATATCTGCGAACTGATCAAAGAAATTTATATGTTCTGTCACGGTCAGGTCCCCTTCCCCTGTAAATCTAGGTAAGTTTTTCAAGTAGTTTTCAGGAAGGTCATGAAGAGGGATAGGCAGGACTAGAGGGGCATATCTGGCAGCTACTTTAGTGAAAATTCTAGGAGGCGGGGAAGTCCCTTGGCCCCCCCTCCTCCTCCTGGAGCCCCTCCACCTCCTAAAACCCCTCCACCTCCCCCTCCTGCGACTGCCATTGATACTATTGGATAGGAAAATGGTGCATTATACAGAGGGTTTTGGAACACTAAAAGTGAATCTTTAGCTTCTTCAAAAGAGGAGAAAACTGAAGGAGGGTGAAAAGGGATGCAAGGACTTGGTTCCTCGAACTTGCAAGAGATGTAATCATGGGAACCTGCGGGCGTAGAGTCTAAGTATATGGTGTACTCTTAGAGACTCTATGAGACCAGGAAATCTAACTAAAGAGTCGACAGGATATCGATCGTTGTTAAAATTATTGAGGGATTTTCACCTTTATGTATGCCAGAAGTTGTTGGATGAATTTCATTTTTAATTTTGGGGAGAGTTAAAGTTGGGTTGAGGGTTTTAGGGGGTGATTCGTGTGAATTTATAGGTTCAATAGGAAATTTAGCTTTGGGTTGTGTGTACCTAGGCTGGTAGATCGTAGTGGTTGGCTTAAGGGAACCTCTTGTTTTCAATATTTTTTTGGGATCGGAAACGAGCATGGTTTGTTTACCATTTGGGAATCCTTTAGAAGGTGTTCACCCTTTGTTCACCATCAAAGGGTAGAAACTTGCGAAAATGTCGTTCTCCCAGGGAAAAGGTTTCGTAACTTTGTTCCCTAGCAACAGCGCCAGAAAGATGTTTTTCCAGAGTCTGTACTTAAGGCTAAAAAGTACAGGGTCTAGGCATCTGAAAGTGAGTAAAAGGATAAAAAGGGGAAAAATCAACCTTCGGGAAAAGGGAAGCTAAGGTTGATTTTTAAGTTGTCTATGTCTTTCTTCCAAACGTTCCTAGATGCTTATATCTTGTTCAATTGCGGCCCATGAATGTTTGAGTTCAACTTGGGTGATGGGGGTTTTAAGTATGGTGTTGAATAGGTTCAAAGCGATGCTTGTTTTATCCGATAGGCCGGGTTCGATGTTGGGCTGTCTTGCAAAGGGCACAGTCATGGAGAAAAAGAAAATGAAAAGAAATTTTGAGGTTTTAAATGCCACTTCAAATTTTTCTTTAACCGTATAAAAGAGAACTTTTGAAATCTGATATTAAGATAGAACATAAAACAAAGGCCTTCTCCCGTAACTAAGTTAACTTTTTAAAGAATCATGTATGAAATGTGAGAAAACATTAAGAAGTCGACAATGCGAGTCTCCTATCAAGGGAGAATCTCACCCTATAAACAGAAGAAGAAAAAGGTGAGAATTAATATGACGAAGCATAAAATATAGAGATCTAAAAAGTCCACAGGTCTTGTACCTGCTGATAGTCGATATAGAGGAAAAACTGCAAGTGAATAGATGACTAAAAGTTGGTCACCACAGTAGAAGTTGCACTAAATTGTAGCTAAGCATTCATTAGAAATATATATGTGAAATGAAACTTAACATAAGATAACAGAGAAAACAAAACTCATAGCTCAGTCTTCATGGAATCAGGAATCTTCAGATTGCTTTGTATTAATTTTCAAAAGGGAGAAAGTATCTATTACAATCAACCAAGAAAGGTCCAGCCCCTAATTCTCACTTCAAAATGCATATTTATACAAACTTCTAAATGCTAGAATGTCAATCGTTCCATAATTTTTCAGTTACAAAATGGGAAATTTATGTGTTTCACTTATTTGTCTTTGTCCTCCTTCTTGTGGGTAGAGCACCTTCCTTAGCTTACTCTTCGGGTTCTAAAAATAGAACAGGCAGACATCTGCCATTATTTGACACCATAAGCCTGCCCTTTCACCTCCTCGATGCAAGTGATGCACCTCTCCACCAACTGGGCTATCAACCTGGAAGGCTCTGCCTGGTCACTCACTTTAAGAGTATAACAATTCTCCACCAGCTGTGGTAAACCCTTTCCCACTTGTTGGTCCTTTGCGATGATGGAGCATAATTGTAAATTTGGCTGTACTAGCCATTTGTCCATTTGGGTCATATCAACCTAGATGATCTGGGATATCTCCACTTGCTACTCCTCCATTCTTTCTTTGATGTCCAAAAAATGTTTAGCTATATTGATTTTTCCCAATGTCCCGGCACTGCTCTCCTTATCAAGATATAGCAAACTTTTACTTATTAAAGAGAACGTTTCCTCACAAAAATTATTTACTTTGTTAGCTCTTCCCCTGCTTTCCAATATGTTCTGCTCCCAGACCTTCAATAGGATATCACCTCTAGTTTGATCCGCGATGGATAATTTTGAGGTGTTGGGCATCTCTATCTTCACTGTAGCTATAACAACGTCCTGGAAGGTGACTCGTGTTGCCTCGACTTCTCTTTATCATGAAGAAATGTTTCCTAATATCTACTCTATCATCTATAAATGGTTTTGAATGGTTCTCACCTTTTCCAACAAGTTTTGTTGAGCCACAAGTACTTTATGTAAGATTTCGGCGGCCTGGGATCTGAACATTTCTATGTCTACAACCTGCTTCTCGGCCACCCCCAATTTTAACTGCAAATCTATAATTTGTTTCCCCTACTGGCTTACCTATGTTTGTCTAGTTTGTGCTGACTGGCACACTTGCTCAAGGTCAGACTTGAGCTTCTTGATTTCATGTAGGTCAGTTGTTCGAGCTTCCTCAAGGCTCCTTCTCACCTTGTCCCTAAAATTCACTTCGCCAGTAGCTACCTTAGATTCCAATTTACTAATCAGGAGGTTCTTTCGCATCAAATGGGTCATCAAAGTCCCAATTGAGTACTGATTGGCTGTAGCAGAATCCACTAGCATCCCGACTATCTCCTCTGCAAATTTTTCCTCTTTCGCGGCCCTCCCATCTGTCATGATTTTAAATTTTTTAGCTACTGCACCCTCTTTTTGATAAAATCCTTGCCTTACCACGGCCTTTCTTTTCTTGTCAAAGAAAAATTCATTGGGAGTAGCTCCTCTACAAAAATAGGTGTTAGTTATTCATTGAAAATCCATCCCTCATCAGGATTCCCCTGTGTGAATTGCAAGGGTGTGACAATAGCAATCAGGATACCGATTTTCTTTGATGTTTGTTTCGGGGTGACTTCTGTAACTGGCTCATTTGGTGCAAGTGAAACTGAGACACATGATCCCTATGAGGGTATCTTTGCTTGGCCTTGGGCCTACTTTCCTGGTGCGCCCCTTTCGGGGTTTCCTTCCTGCTTCTGGGGGCCTTCGGCTAATAGCTTTGAGGTTCTAGCCTCCCTAGTTTTCCCTTGGTGCTTCTCCCCACTAGGACTCGATTCCTTAGCACCTTTGGCTCCTGTTTGTTTTGCATATGTAGTATGTGGGTTCTTACCGTGTAAAAATGGGGGAAGGCAGCTCCGTCGGTGTTCCTGAAACTTCAAAAGATCAGCCCTATCCCTAGGCAACAGGGCTTGAATCCGGCTCAGAACCTTGGCATAGGATATCACACCTCAGAATATGTCTTCATGAGGTGAGTGCTCGTGATCGTTTCTTTTTAGGACACAACTCTCCATGTGATTACTCATGACCTTATGTGGGTCATGTCTCTTGAAATCGATATTGACAAATTTAAATTCCTCCAAGGCCGTAGCCTCGGATTTGGTGTGTCTGAAATCTAATAAATAATATGTGTTAAAATGAATAGGAAAGGGCGACCATACCTTCTTCAAAAAACCTTTAACATATTTTCTTATACCACTGAGCACGGTTTTCCTGGCGATTTCATGGCATACTAACTTATCCAACACGAATGGTGGTAGACCATATGGGGGCAAAGAGGTGCCAAAAACCCTAATGTATGAAAATTTTGTTTCTACATACCAGTCAGCCACACTACTTAAGTTGGCGGAGATGCTATCTAAAATCCTGGGTGTTGGGTTACCGAAGATGGAGACATGCATCGATACCATTACCCAATTGAAAATCTCATATATGAATTATGTGGCCTTATCCTCCAAAAGTTTCGATTGATAGACATCGATGGGATCAACATTAGACGGAGTCCAGCTCCATCTCATTAGAGGGAAAGGTGTCAGGAAACAAATGGCATCCATGATGTAGGTGGACATGAAAAACAAACTTGCTTTCCCACTCGCCTTCTGCACTCGATATTTGGTAACTCAACTTGTTAAACTGTCCGACAACAGTTTGTCCCAATCGAAAGAGAGACCTTTAGTGACTGTATGAATCAGAGGCACCCATGGGAGAAAGAAATGTGTGGTGTCCTCCCTCCCATACAACCTATATGCCATCATTGCTATATACCTGAATGGTGGATCTAAGGAGGAGATTGAATAAATTCCATTAGAGTCCGCCCTGAATTTTGCAGGGTGTGAAACCCAATCCCTGATCAGATCGGACAAGTTCCTACCATATTTATCGCATTCCTTCTTCTTGAAACCTTCCAAAAATTCGACATTGTGCATGAAGTTTGGTGTGGCTGACAGCTAATACATTGCCTACAAATGTTCTAGTCTAAAAGTCCCAACCGTCACCTTCTATTCACTAATAATAGTCCTGGTTGGGATATTTGCATGGTCTAGCACCCATCTGATCATATCATAATAGGGAAGGAGCTGTGGCCTTGCCGCTATTTTGAGCATCTCTACTTGAATGACGATTTTGTATCTGGTGGCCAAATCATCCTTCTCATTATCGCTGGAATCATCTGAACAATTCACCGATTCGGACTAAAGAATGTCGGAGATGTATGTCCAGGTTTCGACAGTATGAATACTTCAGGGTGAAGTATCGAAAATAACATCGGAGCCTTGACCTGGACTTTCAGAATATGCCTTGAATGCATTTTGTGGAGCCATGAAAGAGAATTTTGTATGTAGATCAACTATAGTAAGAATTGTGAATACAGACAGAAGTTATCTTGATGAAAAAGCTCTACGTGCAAAATAGAAATAAGATTGAAATAATGAAACAAACCCCTTAGCTTTAATATTTCAACTTTGCGTGAGTCCTTGCTGACAGAATGGTCAAATCATTTAATGGAAATATTTAGGTGTGAGACGAGATCTTATTTTCCAATAACTTATCAAGATTCAAATCAATGCCATAAATGTTTAAAAGATTTGTGATAATAAAGAAATGCGAAAACATTAAAAAAACTCATCTGTAGACTGTGTATGTTAAAGGCCCTTTAAGGCATTAATTAATTTAGTTAATTTGTTTAACTTTGTACCTTCAGCTCTTGAAACCTCTTTTTGGCTTTCGCTGTCTTGGGTAATTTCATTCCTAGTTTTGGAATCCAAAATACCCGAAATTGCGATGGCGCGATTTAGTTAAAAAATCATGATCTGGCTTAAGTTCTTAATTAACCCATGCTTAATTAATAGAAATTGTGACTTCGTGACTCAGGGCTATGAAGGTATATTTTTTTGGGAGAGAAATTGCTGAGTTGCGAAACCCCGACGGTGCTCAACCAGGGTTTAAAGTGACTTACCCCTGACACTAACCTGGGTAAAAATTTAAAACTGTTTCGTGACTTTGCACATCGAAGTTTGGAAACCTTACAACTTGTAACTCCCAAAGAACAATAGCATGAGGTAATAAAAGTTATATACTCACTTAAAGGTTAGGCGATGGTGACTTAGGAATATAGTGGCTATCGCCACTTCGCATGTTGGGGTAAACTTTTGATTTCAAGAATTACATTTCAACACTTGTAAAAGGTGGCTCCAACATGTGGCATGGAGTGGACTGGGTCTCGTTCTTATACCTCCACTCTTTATTTCGTCTGTATTGTTGATATATCTATGTCTCTACTACTTCTTGATGTCTGTGCTTCCCCAAATTTCTTGATGAACTATCCCATTTCTATCATCTCTTTTTGCAGTTTTTCCATGTGATGTGTTGCATGATAGAAATCTTCTGCTAGACAATCTTGGACCATTCTGGTGATCATTTCCCCATCGTCCTTTGTGATTGTATAGTATGGTGATGCTCATTATGCCTTTGATTTCTTGCGCGTGCCTCCTACATGTGTGTTTGGTCTCTTATTTCCCCATGGTTCCTGTGTGATGGGATTTGGGGCAGTCTCGTGCGCTCCCTTAGCTTGCTTCGGTTGTCCATTGGTTAGCTGTGTAGTCTCTTTTTGGACCTTCTGGGTTCCTATATTGTTCGACCCTTATTCTTCCTAAATCAGCTTGCCTTGGTCCATTCTTGGTTTCTTGGGCACTTGGATTTTTGGAGGCTTCGTTTCCACCTGTTCTGCCTCTCCTTTTGTTGTTGTTTTTGGTACTTCCCAAATAATGGTTGGGATCCTCCACTCATCAAGCCATTCATTGACGACAATGTCGATATCACCCTCTGTGATGCAGTAGTGCATATATATCCACTATTTATTTGGATCCTTCCTTGGTTGTATCCACATTGTTTGTCGTGTGGCCCAAAATTTGGTGATGTTCGCATATCGCGTGATAGCCTCTGGTTTTATTCTCCATGATTGGCTGATAGCTTTGTGTATATCCCATAGGTATGCTTCGAATATGATTATATTCTCCCTCTTATGCCTGGCCTGTGGCCCAGATCTCAGTAATAGGTATCTTTATCCCACTGTTTGTGGTCTGGTACAAAAAATTACATGCCCTAGCTCTCACCATCCCATGAAGGATATTAGGGTAATCAACCACAAGTAATGGAACTCTATGCCTAGTTCCTGCGCATCCTTGTAGTCCTCTTGAAATAATTTCAATAGATATGGCACCGATATCATAGAGGTGTCTTTTGTGCACTGAGCTACAAATGAAATGACTCCGGTTGGTACTTCATCTTTGCGACATTTTCTAGGAAATTTACAGGCCAAGATCTTTGTGCCCAATTGTGTAGTTGTGTTGTTGATTTGTTTGATCATGATGCCCCTGGTTCCCCTGGTGGTGCCATATTTATTCTTCATTTATTCTACCAACACTTTCTCCTTGGATTTGTTGTCTAGAATCAACGCGGGATCCATACCCCGGGTTGGTAACCCCATGATTTGTGCGATAAGATCAACAGTTATGGGGATGGGTTTGTCCAACCATATGTCCCCTCCATGTGTGACTGCTAACAGCTACTTGACAGTTTTCATGTATCGACCTCTGCCAAAATGTGGTAGCTTAAGAAAACCTAAGATTCATGTTTTGTCGAGCCCAGCTACCCACTGGTGTGGTTGGTTGATTGTTTCTCCAAGTCGGGTTACGCCTATGGTCTTCATAAATACCCTCTATGCAAGTTCTGGGAACTTGGCTTCATCTGATACGTCATGGTATGAATATTTGAGCTTCCCAAAATGACCCAGTAGTTTTGGTTCTACTTGTACTCCAACTGTTATGCGTGGTACAACAATTTCTATTGTAGATTTCTTGTGGGGTGAGCTCAGTATCTGAACTTTGTCTTCCTATTGTGGTGGCTAGTTCGAAGTTACAACAACTTTCGGTTGCTCCCCCATCAACCATTCTAGCCAATTTGAGGCATTTGCAGTGGTCTCCTCTATTGGCTAACCTGATATGGTCATTTGTGACTCGTCTGGTTGCACTACTACTTCTAGATTTTGTGTCGTTTCATTAACTTCTAGGGCTGTTTCGATGCTTTCTGGTTGCACTTCCTATTGGGTATCCACTTCCTCATTCTAAGGCACCTACGCCGCTACTGGCGTATCCAATTTCATGGCCTCTTCTTGTGGCTGTTGAATCTCTTCCATTATCAGTGTAGAGTTTACCGATATCATCTCTGGGGATGGGATTTCATCGATGTCGACGATCTCCGGTTGTTGTTGTTCATTCTCTTCCAATGGTCCTCGCAACCTAGTTTGAACCCTAGTCTGTATGGTTGTATGGCTTGCTTCTGCTGGGTTTAGGGGTGCCATAGTGGTGACTTTCAAACATTTGTTGAGTTTGAATAATTTTAGTTATCTCTGTGGTCTCACTTTGTTCGTTCTGGTTGCTATTAATCTCTCTCTATTTTCCTTTCACGAATAGACAAGTTTCTCCCATGCTCGCGTGTTGTATGGGTTTGTCACAAATCTTGTCGAGGACACTTCCTCCATTATGAATTTAATGCATTATAACTATGGGTTCAATGCATATGCGTCATTTTCATACTTTCCATTATGTTTTATTTGGCGTCTCCTGTTTTCATGTTTAATGTGATGTCCCATCGGTCCTTGCCATGCTTTAATTCTGCTTAGTGTTGTCTTGTCATACTGCTCTTGCCGAATTTCCGTTTCCTGCTTGTTTTCCTTTTGTATGTAATTGTTGTTCATGCATTTTCCAAATTTGTGTTTCTAACATCATGTGGCCTTTCTATATCTGGCGTGTTGCATGCTTTTTTAATCTTATTTCCTTTTTGGTCTCCTTTTGACTTTAACAATTTTTTTTTATATTATTATTATTTTTTTACTATGTAGTGGGTGGTCGACTGTCCTTATACATCTTCAGTCAGCTCCTATTGATCATTCCTCTGAGGTCTGCACCTGCTAAATCTCATAACTGTATAGCTCCTCCGTTTGTGACAGATTTTACCTTGTATGGTCCTAGCCAATGCATTCTAAGCTTCCTCGGGTGCTGAAACGACTTGTTGTTGTAGAGAAGTACTAGATCTCCTTCCTTGAATGTTTTCTTCTTGATGTGTCGATTGTGCAAATATTTATCTCTTGATTTCTACACTTGTTGGTGGAATCCTGCCATGATTCGGTCTTCCTCCATTGACAATAAGTGATTCAGTCTTTCCTGTACTGCGCCTTGTTTTGTTATTTGTGTGATAGATGTTATGCATAATATGGGTACCAAAAATTCTAATGGAACTACTACTTCTTGGCCATAGACTAGTTTGAATGGTGTGTGCCCTGTCAACTTTTTGCATGTGGTCCTATACGCCCATAATACTACTGGTACTTTGAGGTCCTAGTTGTATTTTTTGACGTTATAGATCTTTGTCAGTGTGTTCTCTAGAATTTTGTTGAAGGCTTCTACTGTGCCATTTTCTTGTGGACGATATGTTGTTCTCTTCTGGTGATTAACTTAAAACTATTCTGTCATCGCATGGATGGTGTTGTTTATGAACTGTGTACCTTGGTCACTCATCAAAACTCTTGGGCACCCAAATCTAGTGATTACTTTTTCAAACAAGAAGTGTGCAACTATCTATGATCTGCAATATTTTACTAGTGTGGCTTCTGCCCATATTGTTAGGTATTCTATCACGGTGATAATGTATCTTTCCCCCGTCCTTTTGGTTGGTGGGTTAATTGGTCCCACAAAATTTATTTCCCATTTTTCAAATGACTTTAATGTTACTTGTGGTCGTAATGGCATCTCGTCCCTTCTATTGGGTTTGCCTACCCTTTGACAGACATCGCATCTCTAAAAGTACTCTTTTGAGTCCTTGTGAATCATTTGCCACCATAGTCCTGCACGTAGTACCTTATGCACAGTATTTTTTCCTACATAATTCCCTCCTATGATTCCCTCATAGGCTTCTGCTAAAAATTTTGGTCGTTCATGCTCTAATACGTACCTTCACAAGATGTTGTCTATTCCCATATTGTATAGGTGTCTTACGAACAGTTGATAGTTAGTTGAATGGACTACCAGGTTCTTCTTCTGTGCAGTGGTATATTCTTGTGGTGCGGTACATGTAGTAAAGTACTGAATGATATCCGTGAATTATTCATCATCAATATGTACTGAGAATAACTGTGCATCCAGAAAGTTGTCTTCTAAATTCGTAGGATCTTCTCCATTTGTGACCCTGGACAGGTGGTTAGGTCCTTCATTTAGTTTTCCTAGTTTAATTATTACTTCAAAATCAAATTATTAAATAGCAGTAACCATCGATAGATTCTCCCCCCAAACACTGGCTTGTTGACTAGGTATTTTAGGGCTGTGTGATTTGTAAACATATTAAAGTGTTTTCCCAATAGGTAATGTCTAAATTTCTGTAGTGCATAGACCATGGCTAGGACTTCTCTTTCTGTCATGTTATAATTATGTTCCAAGTCCAATAAATTTATGCTTGAAAATGATATCGGTTGATCCAAGTCTTCTGCTCCTCGTTGTGCTAAGATAACTCATAGTGTTATTACTGATGCATCTACATGCACATGGAATGTCTTTTCCCAGTCTAGAAATACTAGTATTGTTGCGATAACCATCTTTTCTTTCAGGGTATCTAAACCGTGTTGACACTCATCATTCCATTGATACTTTGTATCCTTCCTTAACAGTTTTTCCATTGGTGTTGTGATCTACGCATACCGTTTGATGAATTTCCAGTAGTATCCTATGTGCCCTAAGGTTGCTCTTAGCTGACAAACTGTGTTTGGTGCTAGTAAGTTAACAATGACTATGATATTGGCTGGATCCACTAACAAGACTTGTTTGCATACTAAATGGCCCAATAGTATCCCAAACAGTGTTCCAAATATGCATTTCTTGATGTTCAGTGATATCTAGAATTGTTTACATCTCTCTAACAACAGTCGTAACACTTCCACATGGTTTTTCAACAAACAATAAACTGTCTAGTCATCCAGGTATACTTCGAGAAACTGATGGATGAATTCCTTAAATGCTACAATGACCAATCTGGAGAATATTGCTGGTGCATTCTTCAGTCTAAACAACATGACTGTGTACTGATAATATCCCCATTCCATCACAAATGTGGTTTTGTGTCTGTCCTCCTGTGCTATCTTAAGCTAATGGTAACCTAAGAATCCATTAGTGAATGAGTAAGCTTCATGTCCCCCCACATTCTCTAACACTTCATTCATGAACGGTGAATGCAATGGGTCGTGTAGGCATGCATCGTTCAACCTCCTCAAGTCAATGCATATCTTGATCCCTCTTCCTTGTTTCTTGTCCTGTACTACCATCAAGCTTATCCATTCTGATTCCTCAAATGGTTCGATGATGCCAGCTTCGAGCATTCTGTCGATCTCATCTTTAAATTTCTATTTATATATGGGGTTCAGACTATAGGGTCATTGTCTAATAGGTCTCACTTCAGGTCTGAGTGGTATATTCATCTCTCTTAATTCTTCGGCTATACCCTTCATCTCTACAAATGTTGTGGGAAAAAGGTCGCTATATTTGTGAAACAATTGTGTAATGATTTCTACTATTTTCTCATCCCATTAATCTCCAATTCTAGCCATTTTGGGCTGCTCAGCTATCTCGATGTTAACTTTATTTACCTTGATTGGTGTGGAAATGACTTATGATTCTATGGGTGGTCCTTCCACATCTCTTTCACCTTTTACTTCTTTGATCTGAATATCGTGTGGATCATCTTCATCTGGTGCTTCCTCCTATACATGGTAACATGATAGTAATTCCTTGACTATCTATTTATTCCACTGTTTCTCTTCTGTGATAAACTCTATTTCTAGTTCTTTGATGAATATTAATCCTCTGATTTGTTTGAGGGCTACATATATGTTGGGGTTCTCATGCTCGAATGAGAAAGTGATTGTAAAGTTTTGTTGCAATGTCCTTCATGTTGTATTTTCTTTGCGCAATTCTTGGTCTGTATACTAGTTCGATGGTATGCCCTGTAAAGTATGTATGAAGTGATGAAGACATTCCTCTGGTGGTGTCATTTTCCACAACGTTTTTCACTTCACCAAGTGTTCCACCAATGCCTCTTGTCCTTCATATTTCTGTTGTTGGTTGTATTCATTTTTTGCACTGAACCTTATGCACATTAGTTTCTTACATTGATACCATTCTGTGATGGTCACTTTATGTGTGCCCCACCATCTTGCGGGTGTGGCCTTAAGTGATAAGTCAAGTGCTAGCAGTCGTTGGTTTTCTAATACTTCATCTTCATATTGTGTCAAGAATGTTTCCAAATCATTTATTCTGTGGAAACTAGGTGGTTCTCTAATTTCTATGCCTACTCATCTTACTGCACGATCTATTCTTGCACATATCTGCGTGGATACTTTGTGTAGTCTCTGTTTCCAGTTCTCTAACCTAGTGTCTGAGTATGTTTTGCATGAAGTAATGCTCCACCAACTGAGTAACCCATCTGCAGTTGGGTTTACGTAATCCTCATAGCACGCAGTTGTTCTGTACAACTGGTCGATATCCTCTAAGTCCAGGCAAGTGGGTTCTACAAACCTCTCCCCTTCCGGTGGATCTAGTGGTTCTATGACCCTGTATTCTCCAGATTCAAATGTCATTTTCCTAGTTTTAAAATGCCCAATCTAGACCAACAAATGTTGGGTAAGGTGTTGTGTCGTCTAATATTTCAATGACTTCAAAATATTCTTAGTGCGCACTCCATAAAGATCTACTATCACTCCTTTCAGTCTATCTATTGGTAGGGATCTATGCTGATTTCCTAGTTTTAATTGGACATTTGAGTATCCCAGTGTTGGATCTCGCATACATTTCCATGTCTTCTTTGGTAGCACATTCACTTTGGATCCTAGGTCTATTTTAATGTCTCCCATATTGAAATCCCCAATTTTAGCATTTAGTCTAAATTCCCTACTTTTTCTTCTTCTTGTGTGTGGGTGGTTGATGTTTTTTGGTTCTAGCTTTTATTCTATCTCGGTGCTACATTTCTCTAGTATGTTTTGCAATATTTTCACATATGAAGGATCGCTTAATACTTTCACGCATGATTGCAAAAATCTTTTGATTGTACCTACTTTTCCCTTTGGTTACATTCCATTGGTATGATCCAGTGATGGCGGCATCTCATATTCTTGGGCTTCCTTGAATGATTTCACAATTAAAGTAGACGTTGTGTCCTCCTTCTGAAATTCTTGTTTGGCTTCTTTAAAGGTCTCCTTTTCTTTTGGTATGTCAAACTGCTTTCTTGGTTTAGTGTTCTTCTTTACCCACTGGTTCTGTGTTGGTTCCTATCAAACTACATCAGTGCCTATTTTCGTTCCTCCACGAGTGACTATGTTAATGTTTCGTCTATCATCCCTTGCTTTGGCTAAAATCCACTAAACATTCTGATTATTTTGGTTCCTCTTTTCTTGAATATTTACTAGTGGTGTCGGACATTCCTCTGTATCGTGGTCCGATGCGTGACAATAAATAAAATTGGCTGGAAGAAGTGGACATTCCAATGCATAATGTCCTAGTTACTGATAATCATGACATGTGAATAGCCCTCTACCACGTCCGAAACCTCCTCTGGCTTGTCCTCCTCCTCAGTAGCCTACAAAATCACCTCTCCATGCGTTATACTGTGGTGCCTGATTGTACTACGCAGTATTGTACTGGGGCTGTGTCGAGTTGTACTGCGGATGCACGTCATTGTAGGGTTCTTGCACAATATTGTACTGCTACTGCACAATGTTGTATGGAGGTGGGGCTTGATTGAACTATGGTGTTGCTTGCCCAGTCATAATTTCGACATGTACCCTGTATGCATCTAATGTTCTCTCCCGCATTAGCTCCATAGTTATACAATATTTATCATCATGGCCCACTAATTTATAGAAGGTGCAATATGAATTCTTTGGAACTGACTGGTATTTATGCATTGTCGTGCAAGGATAAGGGTCGTTACCCGATTTCTTTCATATTTCACACCATAATCCTCCCCGTGGTAGCATATTTGGCATACCTGTTTCCATATACTTCCTGAATGTTGGGAATTTGTTCTTGTGGTGTCCTTACATCCTGCATTTGGTGCACCAAACGAATTCTCGTTTGTCCTTGTTATTATTCTAGTTCAACTGAAATGTTAATTTCTTCAAATCCTCCTTCAATTCCTCAATAGTTGGGTCCATCTGCTAGTATTGGTTCTCTTCCATTTGCAAGGCTACCTACAGAGCCTCTTCCTGTGTCTGAAATTTATATTGTCGTAAGGGAAATTTTAAGTGTGGGAGTAGTGAGTTAACAAACAAGTGCCGATGTTGCATCTTGGTCATAAGGTATTTTAGATTTCCCTTTAGTCACTTAAATATTTGGTCAATATCCCATACAAACTCTCCTGGTTTCTGTCTTATATCAATCATCTCCTTCATGTACTGGTTCTCTGAGATCGACTTCTGGAACTCATTAATCAATAGCTTCTTAATGTCTTCCAGTGTCCTTATCATCCCAGGGGCACTGCTTGTGTCTAGACTCATGTACCAGTATAGTGGCGATCTCTGAGAATAATCACTAGCTGTATGAGTTTGGTATATTCATCAGTGATCTACTTTTCCTCCTAGATCTTTACATAAATGAAAAAATTCTTCTCAAGGTATTCTATTTCTTCTCCTCGAAATTTTGGTAATCTGATAGTGGAATCGTGTCCTGCCATTCGAAATATTGAACTACTACCTCCTCTGTGCGGTGTAGATACTTGACTAGTGCTACCTAAACTGGCTCCTCCAGTTGTTGCTCCTAGTGTAGATGTGCCTCTTGTTGTTGGACTTTCTCCAAACTTCGGTTGTCTAAATGGTGGTGTTCTCTTTGGTGTATTAGTCGCACATGGGTTTATGGGTTCCAAACTGACATTAATATGGATAGGATGGTTTCCTTCTCCTCCCATTCTTGGGCCTCTCGTCTTCCTCTCATATGTTTCACGTAGGATTTCCTCAATTTGATCCACATCTTGGAGATCCTCTACCTCTTCCTCATCACTCGCCAAGCCTTCCCTTGCAACTATGACTCTCTTCTTGGTATTCACCTTATATTGGTAGGGTACTCCGCTACGCGTCGTTCCTGATGACACTAATATCCACTTGAGCTGGTTTTCATCCATCATGATCGGGTCCAAGGGTTCCTCCTCCTTCTTGTATTTATCCTTACCTCCTTCCATTTATCCTCTCTCTGTCATTGTTTCCCCCCTTCCCCCATCCATGCAGGGAAGTTTAGTTGTTTGATTCCATTGTCATTACACCTTTGTTATATAGCAGTATCTTAATAGAAGTATACAAGGATTGAATGTACCTTCCTTGAGGTCCACGTAGAAATTATTTCTCTATTGTGTTGTATGACTTCACTGTATCAACTAAAAATTCGGTGATGAAACTTGCCACAATATTGTCAAGCCAAAAGTCTATTGCGCAGGTGAATTTGTTCTTCACTTGTTGTAACTGCTCAATCTGTATCGGAGTCCAATCTAGCGATCGAATCTAGTTCATAGCATGGTTATCCTTCAACCTTAGTATCCACTCCTGTAGTAGATGCGGAAAATCACAGAAAAAGACTTCGTATAAATCAGTAAACATGTATTTGTCCAGATATTTGTGAGGTGTGAGTCTAGGGTTTCTATTGTCTTTTTGTGCAAACTCTAGCTCTTTGGTTCTCAACCAGCCTTTGATTTCTTCTTTCATGGGGTTCAAAGGTCTCAACATTACCTTCTAATTGCTCATTACTCTTCTTGTTGCAGTCATTATTTTCTCGTTCAATCTATATAATCTACCCATCCCTCTCTTTTTCCTATTAACATGACAACAAAACCATTTGTTGGTTATCTACTATTGGCCCTTGGTTATGGAAGGAAGCGAAGAATAAGGAAGAAAAAGTAAAAAGTGAACTTCATGGGAGACACAGTGACTGTTACTGGGTCGAAGTGAGCAAAAGAGCAGAGAAGATAGAGCGAAGTACAAAAAATAAATTCGTTGGATGAGAAGATCAAGGTTGACAGATCAACAAGGAAGAGGGATCGAGGAAAACTTAGCAAGTGGAGAAAGCCACCATTGGATGCCTTGGAGCACTACGCAAGAAGGAAGGAAAGACAGGTTGACGAAGCCCAAAAAAAGTGGATCAAGTTGACCTAGGGTTTTAGACAACTAGGGTTTTGGTATTTGGGGTTTTGGAACCTAGGTTTCGGCTTAAGGCTGTCGGTGAGGTATTGTAATGTATAAATAAAGGTCAAGAGGACCTAGGTCAGGTTGGTATCATATTGTTGGTGATGTAGCTACAGTACTGTGTGAGAGATCATTGTATCAAGAGAGAGAATTTCTGAGAGAGAGAGAGCCTTCTGGTATTGTAAGATCTTCTACTATGTGCGAAGGTCAAGTCCTGCAGCTGGGTGTGCAGGAAGGGGAGAGATAGAGAGAAGAAAGAAGATATGCTAGTTGAGGGCGCAGATAAGAACTGTATGTTTTACCTTAATAAATCATAAGCACAATTTTGTGGATGTATCCCTAGAGAGAGGGTGAACCACGTACATCCATTGTTGTGTGTGTGATTGATGCTTTGATCTTTGTTGTTGTTATATTGTTATCTACATTATTGTATTATATCATATTTATAGTTGTGAAGGATAGATCTATCTTGTTGAATGATAGATGCATGTTGTGTTGTTGTTGTAATAGATCCACTTGATATTCCCTTGGTTGTAGACATCTCTTTCTTGCAACCCCCTCATAGCTGCTTTGGGTGAGACTTCATCGGCTTCACAGGTGTTGCCGAAAGGGCCAATAGCTAGGGCTTGTTGGTGCACTCTTGGAGGTGAACCTTGGGTCTTCCCCTATGCCAACAAATGGTTTTGTTGTTGGTGCAAGAATCTTCATGAGGGAATGTCAAGGTGGTTCGAATCGAAGACAGAGATTCAAAAGTGGATAGAATATCAAGAGATGGACTTCGTTGAATCCTAGAACAAGAACCCTAAGATAATTATTTAATATTGGGTACAAAGATACATCTTCACTAACATTCACAAGATCTTCTTTAGAGGAATCCACCAGGATTTGTTTGAGTGGTTGGCTAGGTTAGCTGATACCCATTTTTAGATCAGATCTAGACCTCCTGTGGTTTAGACTTCGGTGTTGATCCAGAAGGTCAAAAGAGTTGATAACGTCATATCCAGAGCAGTAGATAATTGGTTTGATAGTACCATTGGAGGGTGTATCACCGATTTTGTTGTTGACAGAGTAGAGTCATACATCAAAAATGAAAGATATTTATTTAAAGGACCTAGAGGAAAATTTTTACAATTTTTGAAGTCGAGACTCAAGATGTTGTTGCATGAAAAGAACATCTTGAAGATACAGTATATCGAGAAGATTTGAAAAGGCTAATGTTCGAGAATTCAGACAGCGACAATGAAATAGAAGATGGACATATGCATAGTGGGAGAGTATTTCGAGGGGTTCACCTTGAGAACCTATTTAATAAAAACTATAGAGAAGAGGGTTACTATAGTGGAGAAGAGGCAGATCTGATAGACAAAGAACATTCAAAACCCGTGGGGCCAGAGGAAGAAGAAGCTGAATAACTTCACTGAAATGAGCCAGAAACCTCAAGAACTACACAGGCTACTGAAGTAAGTAATATCAATCCTCCTGTTGTTCAAGAAATGGTAAGTAATCAGAAAATTCCAAATCACCAGAGTCCGCAGAGCACTATTACTAGCAGTTCAACATCCACTCAGATAGGAAACCTAGGCAACTTCATGGAATATGAGATGAGGCTCCCTATATTTAGAGGAGATGGATCTGAAGATCCCAATCAACACTAGTTCCTGTGTGAGGCCGCATGGAACATTAAAAATATTACTGATGAAGTTGTTAAAAGAAACCAATTTAGCATTACACTGAGAGACCGTGCATTGAGATGGTACATGAAGCTTGTCCAAGGACTTGCGCAGTCTAAGCCATTGAATGAGATCAAGAATGTGTTGATTGCAGAGTTTAAGAAACCTAATTCGGAGTCACAATGTATTACAAAACTGAAGGAGATCAAGCAGAAGGTAACCGAGCCTGTTTGGGAGTTCGACTAGAGATTCAAGATCCTAACAGGAAGATTGAATTTTAATATCCTAGATGAGCAGAACAAGGAATGGTTCATTTCTAACCTGTTACCACATATCAGAGTTCCCTTGATGCAACAAAAGATTGCTTCATAGGCAGAAGCATTGGAGATGGCCATGAAGCTTGAATCAACCCCTATGGGAGAATCCAACTCAGGTATGAGTCAGATCTTAAGTCAGCTAACCATGGATGATTTTAGGGGCTAAATTTCTCTCATGGGCTAATTTTCCATGGTTTTTTCCAAAAAGAGATTCTCTATTTTAAAAATGATTCACCCAAATTCTATATGATAAAATTAATTTACCTTAAAAATCGCCAAAATTTTATAAAAACTATATAAAATACTTAGAAACTAGAATATTTTTACAAAAATATCGCCAAACATTTATAGTTGACATATTAAGGATTAGGAAGATTCACCAAGGTTTCTACATTTTAAAATAAATTTCCATCCTTAAAATCATCCCTGGAGCTAACTGGTTTGTCTCTACAGGTCGAAAACATGAAGAAAGACAAGGAAAAAGACAAAAGAAAAGACATTTGGTGTGTCAGATGTAGATCAGAAGGTCATGACAAGGAACACTTTCCTCTATTCAATGAATACTTGGCTTCTAGAGCTCAGATCCCCTTAAATCAAGTCACCTTACCTTGGTGTGAAGTATGAAGAAAACGACATCTCCCTGGTGAGTGCTACTACATGCATAAATACGTTCAGACCCCTACAAACTTGTATTTCACTTTCTGTAAATCAGTAGGGAATGATGATAGAGATTGCAGAGCTTATGATATCATGCATGAAAGATCAAGAGACATATACAAGATCCAAGGTGAAGTAAATCAAGAAGGAAACAATGCATAGTATAACTCCCCAGGAAGAGGAAACTTCAATCCTTGCGGTCAATACAGAGGACAAGGATGAGGAGAAGGAATGGGCCAAGTTCAAGGACAAATAATCTATTATAACTACATGTACCCAAGACATCTAGCAAGGGACTATCAAAATGTCACATACCCACTATCTCAATCCAATTTTTCTAGTCTTCTTCTTAATCAGAGCCCCCAAATTAACTACGGAGGCCTAGTGCAAGCTAGCTCTTTCTCTCTCCCCATTCCCATGTGGTCGCGGATCATGGTCATAGTTCAAATAATCACGGTAGATTTTTGTATTTCATACCTCGACGCTACAGGGGTGTTGAATCATTCGACTTTGCAACCGTTGAACCCCAACAGGGCTAGCATTCTACCAATAGGGATGAATCCCAATAGGGCTAGAGAACAACCAATGAGGACAAGCCCCATCACATAGTTAAGTGGAATACAAGTGGTAGAGGGGGAAGTGAGACACGGTAGTCGACAGGACAGGAGGGGGCCCCACTTCACACTCCACACTATTCTAGACCCCCCGACCCCATTAAAGGTAGAATGGCAAGGGGGGTTTGGAATTCACCTGAGCACCATTGATCAAGGTGAATTAATCTCAACCGTTCGAGAGTTGCACGTTCGATTCTGGACCCCCCCCCCACCTCTAAAGGAAGAATAGCAAGGGGACTCTGGAATGAAACCTCAGCCATAGATCTGGACGGGTGGATTTCGATCGTCCAGATCTACTCGTCACTTACCCTAATGTGCATTCACGCCACGACTTAAAGCCGACATCCCTTCCTCACATCTAACGGTCATTACAGACCCTGAGATCCTCCAAAAGAATCTCGTCCGTTCATCGGGGTTTATCATCACGAGAGTCCGAACTCTCGATCATGGGACTCCCAAATTCTCGATCCCTGGTTTCCCGATGCAGTTAATCTCTCGACACGTAACCTCCGTAAATCAAACGGTCCAGATCTGTCCCAGGATTTCCACCATGGAAAGTCATGATCTCTCGTCACCAGGACTCCCGATACCCTGATTCCTGATTCCCTGAAATGGGTAATCTCATGACACGTGACCTCCGTCAATCGGATGGTTCAGATCTATCCCGGGGTTTTCACCATGAAAAATCCCGAACCCTCATCACCAAGACTCCCAAGTTCGCTATTCTCGATTTCCTGAAATGGGAAATCTCACGAAACATGCCCCTCCCCCTTAAATCAAAGGGTTCAAATCTATTTTAGGGATTTTTCCCTTATTCACTGAGGGTTTAACCATCGGGTATCTCCTGACAGATCCAAGGACTATCGGGTTTTTCAACCGATATTCGACGGCTCAGATAGGTTCCTAACTTGTGCGTTCTCCCACAATTTCCTGGACGTGGAAAAATCATCGGTCCAAATGTTCTCATGGACCTTGGGGATCTATAGTCCCGATATCTTTGTGACCCATGAAGACATAGAGAAACCAAGTGGTAAGGCGTTTAATACCCTACTTTCTCCTACCAATCTAACAGTCGGGTGTGACCGCAGATTTCCCGACGAAATCTCATTCATCGATAAACACCTATTTAGGGTCAAGGTACTTAACCTTCTAGCTTCTTCTTCCGATATGACTGTCGTGAGTGACCACAGATCTCCTGATGGGATCTCATTCGTCGATTCGACACTTATCCTTATGCTACCATCTCAGGTTTTTCAAGAGGATCGTTCCTCCTCATGCAGGGTTACTAAGGCCTTACACCTTCACATTCTCTTTCCTGGTTCTTGATGGACGTTTCAAGGAGGGTATCTCTATGGGAAGGTTTTTACCCAGGGTACTTTCTGAGGCATATAAGGGTACTTTTCTCCCACGAATCAGACATGTGGTCTGAATTAGGTCAGTAAGCATATAAATAGCGATTTATGAAGACATAATCCATACGTAGTCTTTCCATTATAAACATGCATCTATCAGTATTGATCAAAACACCATACATACATTCTTACAATGAAATCATTCATAGTTTCATAGCTTATGGGAATAATTATTAGAATAAACATATATATTTCAAGATGCTAGAGGAAAAACACTTATCAAAAATAACACCAAGGGTTAAGCAACTGTTGAGAGGGGTGCTCGTTTCCACCCAACCGTAGGCTCAGCAACTCCGAGCGGATTTACCACTAGCCACCCCCGAGCTGAGACCACGATGCTGTGAGACTGCGTCTCTATATTCTAGTGACTAGGAGCGAAGGTTACCTCTTTGTTATCACTCACCCTGCATATTTCCAGAGTTCTCTTCCTCCCCTCCCGTCTCCCCCAATCGCTTCTACCCCATGCCTTATCCTCCTACGAGGTTGCGTGTGGCGCAATTTCCCTCGCATTGGTTAGTCATGATGGCTCTATGGATGGGAGGTTCACCTCCCCATCCCTCATTAATTCCTGAGGAGCCATCAACCTGCCAGCCTACGAGACATTTAATTTGGGGCCAGCAAGCTGCTTTTGGTTCTCTGGGCCAGTGAAGTCCAAATATGGTATTAATTCTCGATGAAAGTTAATGCCACCTTTCCAGGTGCCTTCCACCACCATCGTGGTCTATTGTTCTACACATCCCCTCTCAGCAGTCATGCAATATAATTTCATAATGTTGTTCACATTCATTGACCTTTTCCATAAGGTCCATTCACATCACATATTCACATGTATGAGTTTTCCATAGTTCTGGCCAGTCCAGTTACTTTTACAAACTGGGGGAAACAGGGTGTTACAATTCCTTCCCCCTTAAAGGAACATCATCCTCAATGTTCTTATCTTTTAACATTAACTATATGTACAGAAGTAAACAAAATTGGATAAGGCTATCTCATGGAATCCTCCATTTACCATGTAGCCTCATCTGGGCCAAAATGTCTCCACTACACCTTTACCTATGCAATGGTTCGGTTCTGGAGCGGGGTTTCCTTTCGGTCCAATATGCATTGGGGTTTTGGTAGGAATTCTCCCTCCAGTTCCACCTGGATCATAGACTAGTCAATTATATGATTAGCATCATGTACATATTTCTTCAATAATGAAACATGGAAAACATTATGTGCTTTTACTGAGGGAGGAAGTGCTAGCCGATATGCTACAGGTCCCACTATTTCTAGAACCTCAAAGGGTCCACAATACCGTGGTGCCAACTTGGCACAAGATCCCATTTTCAGGGAACTGCTTCTGGGCTTAATTCAGAGATAGACATGGTCTCCCATTTTGAACTCTCTTGGAGTTCTCTTTTGATCAACATAACTTTTCTGTCGGTTCTGAGCGACCTTTAGATTTTGTTTTATCTGAGTCACTTGTTATTCCATTTCTTTCAACATGTCAGGTCCAAAAGAAATCATATTTACATGATTACTCCAGCTGACTGGAGTATTACACGGCCTACCATAGAGGACCTTGAAGGGACTCATCTTTAAGGATGCTTGGTAGCCATTGTTGTAGGCGAAATCTACCAATGGCAGGTAGTCTTCCCATTTTTTGGGTTGATGCATTACATGCATTCTTAACATATCCTCTAATATTTGATTCACTCTTTATGTCTGTCCGTCAGTTTGAGGGTGATAGGTGGTGCTAAACAACAATTTGGTCTCTAAACCAACCATCAGTGATTTCCAAAAAATGGAAGTAAATTTTGTGTCTCTGTCAGACACTATCTCTTTCGACATACCGTACAGTCTGAATACCTCTTTCATGAACACCTGGGCGATATCTATCGCCTTGTAGGTTGATTTGATGGGGATGAAATGAGCAGAATTTCTCAGTTTATCCACCACTACCATAATAACGTCATTCTGTTTGGTTGAAGTTGGCAATCCAGTGAAAAAATACATGGAGATGGTTTCCCATTTCCATTCTGGGATGGGTAAAGGGTGTAATGGTCCTGCTGGGTGTTGATGTTCTTCTATAACCTGTTGGAATTCTATGCATTGGGCCAAATATTTGGCTATGTATTTCTTCAATCCAGGCCAATAAAATTGTTTCCGGGTGGCAGTGATCATTTTCTGGTATCCTGGGTGACCAATGTATGGTATTTTATGTAGTTCATCCATAATGAACCTCTTCAAGTCGTCATGATTTGGAATGTATAGTCTATCTCTGTAAGTGAGTAGACCTCCTTCGGTCATCTGGTAGCCTTCATATTTTACTCCATCAGGTTCTTACTGTAGGTATAGTGTTACAGTTTGAACGAAGGAATCTGTCTCCTGTGCATTTCTGACTCTGTTCTTGACATTTGTCTCGCAGGTACTCACCGCTGCCAGGTGAATTTTTTTCATGCTTCTGCTAAGGGCATCGACCACCCTATTTTCTTTCCCTTTAATGTGTTTGATTTCAAAATCAAATTCACTAAGGAGGGCCATCCATCTAGCTTGTCTAGCATTGAGTTTTGGTTGATCAAACAAATACCGCAATCCACAGTGATCTGTCATAAGTACAAATTTTCTTCCCAAGAGGTAATGCCTCCATATTTTCAAGGCATGCACTATGGCAACCATTTCTAGATAATGAGTCACATAGTTGACTTCATGTTCGTTCAATTTTCGGGATTCATAGCAGATCACACTTCCTTTCTGCATAAGGACTCCTCTGAGCCCTTCCTTACAGGCATCTGTGCACACAAGGAAGTCAACTTTTGGGTCAGTGATTTTCAACATGGGTGCATGGGTCAGTAGATGTTTCATAGTTTGAAATCTTTCTTCACATTGCTATGTCCATAGGAATTTTGTCCCCTTCTTCTGGAGGGCAGTGATTGGACAACCAATCTTGGAGAATCCTTTTATAAATCTGCTATAGTATCTTGCTAATCCCATAAAGGATATGATGTCTGAGACATCCTTTAGGTTAGGCCATTCCATGATAGACTTGATCTTGTCAAGATCTACTGCTACCCCTTCCTCAGACAGAACATGTCCCAAGTAGTGTATTTGCTTCTGAAAGAAGTCACATTTTCTAATTTAGCATAGAGTCGATGCTCTCTTAGCACTTGTAGCACAAGTCTAAGATGTTTTTCATGTTCTTCTCTATTCCTAGAGTAGATTAATATGTCATCAATAAAAACTAGTACAAATTTATCTAAGAATTTACTGAGTACATTGTTCATTAAGCACATGAAAGTGGAAGGGGCATTGGTTAACCCAAATGGCACTACCACAAACTCATAGTAACCATACCATGTCCAGAAAGCGGTTTTATGGATGTCTTCACCCTTTATTCAGACTTGATGGTATCCCGACCTCAAGTCAATCTTTGAAAAAATAGATGCACCCCCCAACTGATCAAATAGATCATCGATCATGGGCAAGGGGTACTTGTTCTTTATGGTTACCTTATTGAGTTTTCTATAATCTATACACAGTCTAAGGGTGTCATCCTACTTTTTCACAAACAAGACTGGTGCTCCCCATTGGGACACGCTGGGTCGAATATAACCCTTATCCATCATTTTTTTCAATTTTAATTTGAGTTCCACTAACTCAGGTGTGTTCATCTGGTAGGGTGTCCTAGACACCAGCACCGCTCCTAGTGCGAGCTCTATCGAGAAGTCAATGTCTCTTCTTGGAGGTAGATCTGGTACCTCTTCCGAAAACACATCTCTGTATTCTCTCAGGATAGGGTGATCATCAGCGCTTGGTTTAGCACCTTCGATTGTTTTCAACACCTGTATTTCATATAGGGGACATCCCTTTCGGAAATACTTTCTCATTTGCAGGGCTGATATTTGCCTCACCGAGACCAGTTTTCGAATCCCTTGGAGGGTTATCCTTTTTCCTTCCTTGCTCACATTCTAAGGTTTTATGGTAACAATCCAATTTGGATTTATTGGCGGTCAGCTAGTCCATACCAATCAATAGATCATATGATCCCAAGGGTAATACGTTAAGGGTTGCTTGGGTGGGGAATTCACCCAACATTAACTGGCAGGATGGTATGACCTCTGCTACCCTTCTTTTAGTGCCAGTGGCTAACTGTACCAACCATGTCTTGGTTTTTTTTTTTGGCTGTATCTTACACTTATCCATAGTCTTAGGGGCTATATAACTCAAATTGGAACTAGGGTCAATCAAAACAGAAACCAGATGGTTGAAAATCATACCTTCTATTTCCACCACTGAAGCTTGGTGGTCAACTTTGTTATTATCCAATGCTACATAAATATGCGGCACACTCCTTGCCACATCATTGACTGTGGGAGCTTCTTGAATGTTATAAACTTTCTGACTATCCTGTTTTCAGTGTGGACAGTCTCTCAGGAGATTCTCTTCTCCGCAACCCTAGCATTTCAGAGGTTCTTTCTTTGGGTTATTAGTCTTCACTGGTATAGGTCCAGAAGTTTTACTTTTGTCCACCGAGGGAAATTTCTTCTGGAGTACACTCCGGGATGGAAATTTCATTCTGGGGTTCTTGTAGTTCTTCAATCCTGAGGATTTGATCCCCTTTTTCTAAAATCTCGAACCACTCTTCTGTTTCCAGTCTCCACGAGACTCTGTCGATGTCCATATTGTTCATGACAATATGTTGCTTTTCGAATAGTGTCTTCTAAGGTCTTTGGCTTGTCAAATTCAATTCAGTTCCGGTATTCCTTGGGTATCCCACTGATGAAGCGTTGCGCCTTCGCCTTCTTTTCTTTGATGTAGGGTACATATCTCAATAAGTCGAGGAATTTGTTGACATATTCCTCTATAGTGAGTTTCCCCAGTTTGAGTTCATAAAACTCTTTAGCCTTCTCATCGAAATATCTTTCCGACAAATACTTCTTCTGGAAGTACTTTTCAAACTGTTTCCAAGACAGGTCCTCCTCGCGGACCCCTTTCATATTCTTAAGGTCTTCCCACCATATGGAAGCCTTTTTGTTTAGATTGAAAGTGGCCACTCAGGCCTTCAAATTATTTGAAAAATCATGGACTCTGAAATATTTCTTCATTCCAAGTAGCCAGGCCTCGGCTTCCTCTCCCTTCTTTATATCACTGTCAAAGGAGGGAGGTTTGGCCTTTCTGAATTCCTCAAATTTATGACCCTTGGAAGTCTTTTGCTTCTTCTGTTTTCTTTGAGAATAGGAACTGGTCCTGCTGCTGGAAGAGACTTCTGAATCACCCACTTCTTTCTCTGTGGAATCATCTGGCACTGGTCCTTTACCTCTGGGGTGGACCTTTCTTGAGGTGTTCCTCTCAGTATGGCCACTGACATGACCATGTTTCTGCATCTCGGGTTCATGCTACATTTTTCGTTGTAGGTCGGATAAGCTCTACAGTAAAACTAAATTAATTTTGGTTTGCTTTTCTTGTTCTTTCATCATCCTTTCATTGTCGGCCTTGCAGCTTTCCAATTCAACCATGAGACTCCTCACAGTCTTGGCTAGATCTGGAGGGGTTCCTATTTCTCTTCTTTCATCAGACTCTTCGTCTCTATTGTGGGAGCCTTCTCCCATCTCTTGGTAAGTCACCATTTTATGCGTCTGTAAATTCCCATGGCTGATCGTCCGCTTGGCAGAAAAGACAAATGCTGGTTGTTAGTCAAGAGTTAGGTACATTTTTATAACCTACGCATAAATTCATATTTTCACATGTATACCCATATAACATGGTTTTTTTTTTTCATTTGGGTCTTAATCCTTATCTATCTAGCCATCTCAATTGCAAGATACTTTTCCTACTTTAGTAGGTAGCCATCGTAACACCAAAACAGGACAACGAAGTTCATGTCCCAGATTACAGTTTCATCCTGCAACCCTTCTTCTTAAGCAGAAAAATGCAGATGACAATGTCTTCTTATGCGGCTTGTGCCTAAGCCCAAGCATGCCAAGTGTTGTAACCATGCTCTGATACCAATTTGTCAAATACCCACTATCTCAATTCAATTTTTCTGGTCTTCTTCTTAATCAGAGCCCCCGAATTAACTACAGAGGCCTAGCGCAAGCTATCTCTTTCTCTCTCCTCGTTCCCATGTGGTCACGGATCATGGTCATAGTTCAAATAATCATAGTACCTTTTTGTATTTCGTGCCTCGGTGCTACAGGGGTGTTGAATCGTTCGACTCTGCAACCGACGAACCTCGATAGGGCTAGCATTCGGCCAATAGGGATGAATCCCAACAGGGCTAGAGAACATCCAATGAGGACAGGCCCCGTCGCATAGTTAAGTGGAATACAAGTGGCAGAGGGGGAAGTGTGACACGATAGTCAATAGGACAGGAGGGGGCCCCACTTCACATGCCACACTATTCTGGACCCCCCCCCATTAAAGGCAGAATGGAAAGGGGGGTCCGAAATTCACCTGAGCACCGTTGATCAAGGTGAATTAATCTCAATTGTTCGAGAGTTTCACGTTCGATTCCGGACCC
>ML776557.1:421927-465827 GCA_009831015.1 Picea engelmannii | reverse complement strand
CTAAAGGTAGAACAAAAAGGGGACTCTGGAATGAAACCTCAGCCATAGATCTGGGTGGGTGGATTCCGACCATCCAGATCTTCTCGTCACTTACCCTAATGTGCATTCACACCCCGGCTTAAAGCCGACATCCCTTCCTCACATCTAACGGTCATTACAGACCCTGAGATCCTTCGAAAGAATCTCGTCCATTCATCGGGGTTTATCATCACAAGAGTCCAAACTCTCGATCATGGGACTCCTAAATTCTTGATCCTTGGTTTCTCGATGCGGTTAATCTCTCGACATGTAACCTACATAAATCAGACGGTCTAGATCTGTCCCGAGATTTCCACCATGGAAAGTCTCGATCTCTCGTCACCAAGACTCCCGATCCCACGATTCCTAATTCCTCGAAATGGGTAATATCATGACATGTGACCTTCATCAATCGGATGGTTCAGATCTATCTTGGGTTTTTCACCACGAAAAATACTGAACCCTTGTCACCAGGACTCCCAAGTTCGCGATTCCCGATTTCACGAAATGGGAAATCTCACGACACATGCCCCCCCCCTTAAATCAGAGGGTTCATATATATTTCAGGGCTTTTTCCCTTATTCACTGGGGGTTTAACCCTCGGGTATCTCCTGACAGATCCAACGGCTATTGAATTTTTCAGCCGAGATATGACGGCTTAGACAGGTTCCTAACTTGTGCGTTCTCCCACGATTTCCTGAATGTGGAAAAATCATCGGTCCAAATGTTCTCATGGACCTTGGGGATCTATGGTCTTGATCTCTTTGCGACCCACGAAGACATAGAGAAACCAAGTGGTAAGGCATTTAATACCCTACTTTCTCCTACCAATCTAACGGTTGGGTGTGACCTCAGATTTCCCGATGAAATCTCGTTCGTCGATCAACACCTATTTAGGGTCAAGGTAATTAACCTTCCATCTTCTTCTTCCTATCTGACGATCGTGAGTGACCACATATCTCCTGACGGGATCTCGTCCGTCGATTCGACACTTATCCTTATGCTACCATCTCAGGTTTTTCAAGAGGATCGTTCCTCCTCGTGCAACGTTACTAAGGCCTTGCACCTTCACATTCTCTTTCCCGGTTCTTGATGGACTTTTCAAGGAGGGTATCTCTATGGGGAGGTTTTTACCCAAGGTACTATCTGAGGCATATAAGGTTACTTTTCTCCCATGAATTAGACATGCTGTCTGAATAAGGTCGGTAAGCATATAAATAGCAATTTATGAAGACATAAGCCATACATAGTCTTTCCATTATAAACATGCATCCATCAGTATTGATCAAAACACCATACATACATTCTTACAATGAAATCATTCACAGTTTCACAACTTATGAGCATAATTATTAGAATAAACATATATATTTCAAGATTCCAGAGGAAAAACACTTATCATAAATAACACCAGGGGTTAAGAAACTACTGAGAGAGGTGCTCGTTTCCACCCAACCGTAGGCTCGATGAATCCCAGCGGATTTACCACTAGCCACTCCTGAGATGAGACCACGATGTTGTGAGACTGCGTCTCTGTCTTCCAGTGACCAAGAGTGAACGTTACTCTCCTTCCTCTTTGCTATCACTCACCCTGCATATTGCCAGATTTCTCTTCCTCCCCTCGCGTCTCCCCCTAATCGCTTCTACCCCACACCTTATCCTCCTACAAGGTTGCATGTGGTGCGATTTCCCTCGCACTGGTAAGTCATGATGTCTCTATGGATGGGTGGTTCACCTCTCCATCCCTCATTAATTCCTGAGGAGCCATCAACCTGCCAGCCTGAGAGACATTTAATTCGGGGCCAGTGAGCCTTTTTTGGTTCTCCATGCCAGTGAAGTCCAAATACGGTATTAATTCTCAGTGGAAATTAACACCACCTTTCCAGGTGCCTTCCACCGCCATCGTGGTCTCTTTTTCTACACATCCCCTCTCAATAGTCCTTTAATATAATTTCATAATTTTATTCACATTCATTGACCTTTTCCATAAGGTCCATTCACATCACATATTCACATGTATGAGTTTTCCATAGTTCTGGCTAGTCCATTTATTTTTACAAACTGGGGGAAACAAGGTGTTACACAGAACCCTTGTACCACTTAAAATTATTGCAAGTCCTTCGAGCATGTCATTGAGGACTACCTTGTACTGCTAGCTAAGCTTCAGGAAAGACGAGGACCTCAACAGAACCCACAAGTGAAACTGATCTATGCTGAACCTCGCAGAGCAGACCCTAGAGTTGTTGTTATCACTCGAGGAGGTGCTGCCACAGGAGAGGATAGAATGACCCAATGAAAGATAACAGAAGATGCAGGTATTAGGAAAGCTGTATAGAAGACCCTAAATTTTTATGCAAAGAAAGAAAGACAAATGTTTGAGGAAGCAAGGCAAGAGTTCAAAGCAATTCAAGGTTCTTCCTCAAAGACACAACCAGAAATCAGAGAATATGGGATGCCTTAGGCATTTGATCAGTCAACTTCACCAAAAGGAGGAAAAGAGGTTATTAAGCTTATTGAATTTTTATACACTTGTATTAAGTTAATTTGGGATGAGAACGATGTGCAAGAATTGCAGAACTTAATCATGCAGTATGAGCTAGGGAAGATAGACCCCTTAGTAAATAGGGAAGTACACCAAATTGGTAAGAAGAGAAGGGAAAATAAACAATTACATTTGAATGCTCAAATAGGAGAGTATGATATAGACTATGTGGTCCTCGACTTAGGGTCGGAGGTCAATGTCATGATGAAGCAAACTTGGGCACTGATGGGAAAACCCAAGCTGATCTATTCCCCTATCAGAATTAGAATGGCCAATCAACAAGTTGTCATCCCATTTGGATGATTGGAGCATGTCCCTGTGAACATCAATAGAGTTAGAACCTTTGCATATTTTGAGGTAATTGAAATTGTTGATGATAGATGCCCTTATCCTGCATTGCTAGGAATTGATTGGGCCTTCAACAATTCCACTATTATTGATTTGAAGAAAAGACGCATGACATTTGAAAGATATGGCCTTAGGGTCATTTCACCCTTATATCCAGATGAAGGTCCATGATACACAGAGCCCATCAGAGAAGAATACCATGCATATGAATTGGAAAACATCTACAAACTAACAGCCAGACATCAGGATTACATCAACCCTACAGCCGATGGGAATTTGATATAGCTAAGTGACAACACATGTTCATCAGGTTCAGAAGAATCATTGGAGAACTGGAAGAACCATATGTATGAAGTATCTACCAGAAGATGTGCTATATTAACCAGAGAAGTTCATTGGATCGACACAAAAGTAAGTAATTTACCCACATTTGATGGTCTGAACCCTTTAGAAGCCTTCCTATCAGATTTTGAAACAATTGTACCAATACAATAGAGATTGTTGGGAATGGATGAGTCCCTGAAAGCCACACCAGAAAAATGGTGGGGGATACATACAAGCAATATTATAGACTGGACACAATGCCAAAATTTAATGACAACATGATTCTTAGCACAAGCAGTAAGTTGTGAAGTAATGTATACCAGTCGAAGTTGCCCAAAGGACCATGTGAAAAGATGTGAAGAGGCCTAGAGTGACATTCCTCAAGAACAATGGGTGCATAGATTCATTAACACACTGGACATGACTCCTATCAATTGGTACCTTCAAGCGGAGCTATGTCTTGTCACTGCATATTGGGAAGGTATGATTCAGAATTTTGTCACCACCTTTTCATTTGAAAGTGAATATCCTTCAGTAGACCAAGGATTACATATTGTGATATAGAAGGTATTCGAAGAGACATCTAGCCTCCCTATGAAACAAGAAGAGGATGAATGGACTGCACCTCTCCAGAAATTGTAGAGCTGCTACAACATCAATGTCGATGACGATGATGATCCCAGGAAAGTGAACATTGTAGAAACAGAAGGCCAAAGAAATGTGGAAGGACCAGGATTTGAGCTACCATTTATTGGTCAGCCAATCAAGATAAAAAAGGTCAATATTGGAATAGAGGAGACACCAAATCTTTCCAATGTTGGAGATTATTGGGATGCTGCTACCATTGACAAGATTACAGAGTTGTTTCACGAATATCAGGACTTGTTTCCGACAATTTCACTGATATGAAGGGTATCAAAGGTCCTATGGGAGAGATGAGGATCCCTTTGAAACCAGGTGTGAATTCGGTCAAGCAAAGACCCTATAGATTGAATCCAAAATACAAGGAAAAAGTGAAGATTGAGCTTGACAGAATGTTGGAAGCAGGGATGATTGAACCTGTCAAAGAATTAGAGTGGATCAGCCCTATGGCGGTACAAGACAAGAAGACAGAAGAAGTCAAGATATGTGTGGATCTTAGGAAGTTGAATGATGCATGTCTACATGACCCCTTCCCTACACCATTCACTGAAGAAGTGTTAGACAATGTGGGAGGCCAAGAGGTATATTCTTTTATAGATGGATTTTCAGGATACCATCAGATCCGGATTACCAAGGAGGACCGCCACAAGACCACGTTTTCCATAGAATGGGGATCCTACCAATATATAGTGTTTCCATTTGGACTGAATAATTCCCTAGCCATCTTTTCTAGGGTGGTGGTCGAAGCGTTCATAGATTTTTTGCATAAATGTTTAGAAGCATATTTTGATGACTGGGCTGTGTTTAGTTTGTTGAAAAATCATATTGCATGTCTAAGCTAATGTTGGATAAATGCAGGCAGTGTCAAATTTCTTTGAATCTAAATAAGTGCATCTTCTTCTCACCATTTAGAGTGTTATTAGGCCATATTGTATGCAAGCATGGATTGCTAGTTGATCCATCTAAAATTGCAATTATAGTTGATTTTCCACCTCCTACTTCAGTCAAACAACTGCGCACTACGCTAGGACATACTGGATATTACATGAAATTCATTAAAGGCCATGCGCAAATCACATCACCAATGGAGAAACTATTGAAGAAGGATTATCAGTTTGGCTGGACAAATGAATGTTAGCAGAGCTTCGACACACCGAAACAGAAGATGGTCACTGCACCCATTCTGGTTTTTCTAGATTGGAACAAGGAGTTTCATGTGCACGCCGATGCGTCTTCTATTTCACTAGGAGAAGTACTGGCACAACCGAGAGAAGGGGAGATCAACCATCCATTATCTTTTGCTAGTAGGAAGCTATCTACAAACTGAGATTAACTACACCACTACATAAAGAGAAGGATTAGCCATGGTGTACGCACTGCAAAAATTCCACCACTACTTGTTGGGAGGCCACTTCAAAATGTTTACAAATCACTCCACACTAAAATACCTGGTCAACAAGCCAGTGTTTAGTGGATGAATATGTAGATGGCTTCTACTGTTTCAAGAACATGATTTTGAAATCATAGTTAAGCCAGGAAGAATGAACAAGGGCCATGACCACCTGTTGAGGTTGGAACATGGAGAAGAACCCACTAGTTTGGAGGATACACTGTCGGATGCACAACTTCTCTCCATTAGAAATATTGATGACCACTTCATAGACATCATCTAGTTCTTGTCAACAGGAATGGCACCTAGTGAGTTTACAATTCCCCAAAAGAAACAACTAGTGGTGTGCACTGTACATTTTTCACTGATAGCTGCTCATCTATACAAAATAGGACCTGATGAGATACTAAGGAGATGTGTTATGGAGACAGAGCTACCATTGATCCTCACAGAATCTCATGAAGGCATCACAGGAGGACATTACGTAGGGAAAGAAACTGCTCAGAAGGTTCTACGAGATGGCCTTTGGTGGCCTACCTTACACAGAGATGCTAAGGATTATGCTAGAGCCTGTGATGTGTGATAGAGAGTTGGGAAACCATCCAGATGATATGAAAATCCATTAGCACCACAGGTGACCCTACAAGCATTTGAAAAATGGGCCATTGACTTCGTGGGACCCATAAACCCACCAGGAAAGTGCACAGGAGAAAGGTACATCATTACTGTGATAGAATACTTAACCAGATGGGCTGAAGCTAGAACAGTAAAAGACTGTAGTGCAAATACAACTGTGCATTTAATATTTGATGACATGATAACTAGGTTTGGATTCCCCAAGATTCTTATGAGCGATCAAGGTACACACTCCATCAATAAGATAGTTGAAGCCCTGAATGAAGAATTAGCAGTCCACCATCAGAAGAGTACACCTTACCATCCACAAGTAAACAAAACAGTTGAAGCATTCAACAAGATCTTGGCGACTGCACTAACAAAGATTTGCAGTGTGAACAAGGATGACTAGGATTTAAGAGTAATTGCAGTACTATGGGGTTATAGAACCACTTGTAAGAAATTAACATTGTAGACCCTTTTAAAATTGGTTTATGGTCTTGAAGTTGTTGTCCCAATGGAATACTTGGTACCAAGCTTAAGGATTGTTTCATTTACATACATGGATGATAGTGGCATTGTTCACGAGAGGCTTGCATAGTTGGTTGAACTAGAAGAAGAGAAATTCATTGCAGGATTCCATCAACAGGTTTAGAAGGAACGAGAGAAGGCATATCATGATAGGCACATCAAGAAGAAGGCATTCAAGAAAGGTGATTTAGTACTAGTGTATGATAGTAAGTTTATAAAACACCCAGGGAAGTTTAGAATGCATTGGCTTGGACCATATGAGATCACTTATGTTATAGAAGGATGAGTTGTGCAATTGAAAACATTGAAGGGAAAATGGAAGGAAGGATTGGTAAATGAGAGTCAAATGAAGTTGTACTATCATGACCAGCTACCTCGTATCTCTTGGTAAAAAAAATAGGAAAAGGGTCTAGGTACCAGGTGCAGTTGAAACTGGGTACTAGACACAGAAAAGACAGTTTTTACAAGGAGGGAGAGGAGGCATAAAACAAAAAGTAAAGTCTTCCCTGTGTAGTCCAAAGTCGAAGAAAAACAGAAGGATCATATCCAAAGTGCCTCGAGACGAGTCACAGGTGAGTGTTGGGGTCTTGTTGGCCCTTGGTTATGGAAGGAAGTGAAGAACAAGGAAGAAAAGGTAAAAATTAAACTTCGCAAGAGACACAATGACTGTCACTGGGTCAAAGTGAGAAAAAGAGCAAAGAAGATGGAGCGATGTATAGAAAATCAAGTTGTTGGATGATAATATCAAGGTTGACAGATCAACAAGGAAGAGGTATCGAGGAAAACTCAACAAGCGGAGGCCATTTTTGGATGCCTTGGAGCACCGCGCGAGAAGGAAGGAAAGACATGCTAGCAAATCTCGAAAAATGTAGATCAAGTTGACCTAGGGTTTTAGACACCTAGGGTTTTGGTATTTAGGGTTTTTGCACCTAGGTTTCAGCCTAAGGATGTCGGTGAGGTATTGTAATGTATAAATAAAGGTCAAGAGGACCTGGGTCAGGTTGGTATGATATTGTTGGTGATCTAGCTATAGTATTGTGTGAGAGATCATTGTATCAAGAGAGAGAAGTGCTGAGAGAGAGAGAGCCTTCTGGTATTGTAAGATCTTATGTTATGTGTGAAGGTCAAGTCCTGCATATGGGTGCGCAGGAAGGGGAGAGAAAGAGAGAATAAAGAAGATCTGCTAGCTGAGAGCGCAGATAAGAACTATATTCTTTACCTTAATAAATAAAAAGCACAGTTTTGCGGATGTATCCCTAGAAAGAGGGTGAACCACATACATATGTTGTTGTGTGTGTGATTGATGCTTTGATCTCTATCGTTGTTATATTGTTATCTGTATTATTGTATTAGATCATATATATAGCTATGAAGGATATATATAGCTTTTTGAATGATAGATGCATGTTGTGTTGTTGTTGTAATAGATCCACTTGATATTCCCCTGGTTGTAGACATCTCTATCCTGCAACCCCCTCATAGCTACTTTGAGTGAGACTGCATCTGCTTCATAGGTGTTGCCGAAAGGGCCAGTAGCTAGGGTTTGTTGGTTCACTCTTGGACCTGAACCTTGGGTCTTCCCCTGTGCTAACATCTACTCTCATTTACCATTTGAGTTATTGACCCAGGGTACATGTTTTTCGGGTTTCCAACAAAGCCTCTAAAACTATCGGCCCTCCTAGTAAACCAGAAGGAAACACAATACAGAGAGTGCACTGTGCAGTCTCACCTAAGATATCTTTAAATGGGTGGTTGTAAGACTCAGGTGTTTACAGCCTAGGATTGAGTATGAGATATGGTTTTATTAATCAGAGTCATATACTACGAATTGTGATTGCAATCTACTATTATTCACAGGTGCGTATTTATCTCTCACAGTTTAATTCTCGAACAACACAATCATATTTCATAGCAATGTATTAACTCATTCATTAAGCATAACAATTAACTACTAAGAGAAAACAAATACATACATGCATTCATCACATTACATAAATATTACCGTGGTTCACCCCCTCTTAGGCTATGTCCACAAAGATTTGTCTCTTGACTCTTTTATTATGGTAGTTCTACATCTCCAACGCCATGCACTTACAATTCCCTCAGATGGGTAAGATCTGTATGAGGTGAACTAGATTTCACCAGGCTCCACATCCTACGATCTAATCCTCAGATCTTGCTTCTCTCCTCTGTTCTTAGCTCAACAACTTACAAAAATGGTTCATAACAGTATTACATAACTCATCAACTCGTACATATTGTGATAGGATATTACAAAATCTGAACTAATACAAAACGTGAACCAACCTCTATATGATATCTGCATATCTATATTTATATAGATTGGGATTTTCATCCATTTACAATGTATTACCAAAACCCTAACCCCACTGACACTATGTCTTCCTCGCATGCGTGCATGTTGTTCTTCCTCCAGCTGTCACTTTCCTTGTGCACATTTTCTTGCATGCACACGTGTTGTTCTTCCTCTAGGTGTTACTTCAGTTTTTGCATGCTTTATTTCCCACGATCATCCTTCATTCCACTCTTGCCTGGTGCCAACAATTGTTGATAGTGGTAGCCAAAATAACCTCATCTCAGAGAGGCCATCAAGTAGTTGGCCCTACCGATAATGCCTCAACCACAACCTTACACCATTGGATGGCTCTGCCAAGGAAGCGATCTCCTTGTTAGCAAACAATTCCAACTATCGTACGACATCAAGCCCTTCAAAGATGAGGTATTGTGTGATGTTTCTCCTCTTGAAGTTTGTGATGTTCTTTTAGGACAACCTTATTTATGGAAATGTCATGTTGTGTATGAATCTAGGCCTCGTAGTGTTATTATTACTTTGAATAGGAAATTGTATAGGATACCCGAGGCAATCACACCTAGTTTTATTTCTTTGATCTCAACTAAGCAATGCAGGAAGGTCATCTCTCAGACGGGGAAGTTTGTATTCTTTTTGATTCGCTCTCAGAATAAGAGAAATATCATAGCCACATCCAGGGTCTCTGCGGCCGACCTATCCACATAGCAAAATAAAATAGATAAGGTCATGGAAGAATACTAAAATATCTTCTCCTCACCTATCACGGTACCTCTACATTGCCAGGTCAAGCACCCCATCGATATGACCCCCGACGCACCACTGCCCAATGGTCCAGTATATCACCGCTCTCTTTTAGAGAATGAGGAGATCAAGCGACAGATCCAAGAACTACTCCAAAAGGGGCACATCCATCCCATCTCATCACCTTGCGAGAGTCCAATCGTGCTAGTACAAAAGAAAGATGGAACCTGGCAACTCTACATTGATTATCGGGCTCTGAATAAAATCACAGTCAGAAACTGATACCCGATTCCCCGAATCAACGACCTCCTTGATCAAATCACGAGGGCCAAATACTTCAGTAAGATTGATCTGAAGTCTGACTACCACCAGGTCCTGATAGAACATACATATGTATGGAAAACCACCTTCAAGTCAAAGGAAGGCCTTTTTGAATGGTTGGTCATGCCCTTTGTTTTGACAAATGCTCCAGCCACTTTCATGAGAATGATGGATGATATCCTATGACCATTCAACAAAACTTTTGTAGTGGTGTATCTGGATGACATTCTCATTTACAGCAAGACTTGGGCTGAACACTTGCAGCATATTCAGTAGGTTTCGTACACCCTACGACAACACAAGCTATATGCCAACTTGGAAAAATTCTCCTTCGGCATGGACAGGGTTGATTACCTGGGATACATAATTGATTAGCATGGCATAAATGTGGATCCATCCAAGATCCAAGTCATCCATGAATGCCCAGCCCCAACCACACTCACTGAGCTTCGGAGCTTCTTGGGCCTTGACAATTTATACCGTAAGTTTGTGTTGGGATTTGTTGACAAACGAAATTGACATAGCGTCAATTGGAAGAATAGATCTGGTCTGGGGTTGTATAATTAACCCAAGTCATTTGGTATGACCTATCCTGATGGGTTTAATGGCTCCGTTAGCCAACTAGGGTCCTAAGGATAGGAAAATGAAATAAACTAACTAACTAAAAGATTCTAACAATCAACACAATAATTACAAATATTTATCTAAGAATGTGAATATACAAATGATTATGAACAATTTATATACAATTTACAAGGTTTAAATGTAATATTGCAAAAATGATTGTTTGATAAAGTTTCTTAATCAAATATGAACAACACTTTTTTTTTTTTTAAGATATTAAACAAATAAATACTAAATGAATACAATTGAAATATCGATACATAAACAATCAAAGCTAATTTATGCAATCATCATTTCATTAATAATTAATTTAACTCAATAACACACAGACTAACCTGTAGCTGATCAACGAAACTGGTATTATCTTTTTGTGTTGTCTGAGCTCCTTCTTGTCCTACTTGTGAGGAAAATCTGTGAAAGAACAATACTAGTACTTCCAGAATAAATTCAAAGAAGTGTTTGATGTGTTGGAGTGAGAATATAACAACAAAATGATGACTGATTAAAAATCGTGTGATCTTATGATAATCAATAACTAAGAATGAGAGAAAACTCAATTCTGAGTATTAGTTTTATCCATCATTTATCATTAGGAATAAATTCAATAATAATCAAATGACAAATTGATCACACATACAGAATGGAATAACAAATTATGGACAACATATAACATTTAACAGTACGAAAACACCATATGATGACAAGCTAAAGCTAAAATCAACCATAATAACATTCTTATAATACAATAGTAATGAAAGAATGAAATGGAATAAGCATCACACAGGTCTAAAGCCAAATATGATTTGCTTTCCAATATTCTTTCTCAAAATCCCATGCCCATACTGTAGTCTTGGAAGAATTTTTGCGATAATAGACTCTTAAAGATGGAAAACATTAATTAATACATAAATGATAGCAATTAACCATTTATTGATAAAAAATACTAAAGCTAATTTAAATCAATTCATAATCAATTATTAAAAGAATATGAAGATATTATAATGAAAATAAAACCATTTTACTCACAGGAGAAAATCCATTAAGCAACCTAGAATTCCATATTCTTCTTTGAAAATACTTGTCCATTCTCCCATAGATTCCAACCATCCGTTACTCCATTTGAAAAGAAACAAAAGTTTAAAAAATAAATAATAAACAAAAGAGAAAGGATAAAAAACCTCCTCTCCAATTCTTGGATCCTCATGGCTCTGAACTTTCTCATATATTTATACAATGAATGAACAGTCTGGGCGTCACTAATAATTTTCGCCACCTAAACTTTGTCTTGTAAAGAGACACAAATATTTCTCAAATCGTGCATTTTTTTGGGACAAATTATTGGAGGAAGGTAAACAAGTCCATTTGGGAAATGGGTTTTCAACCGTTTCTTCAAATTCCTCACGGTTTGGCTGAAATTAGTCCTGCAAAATCGTCTGTCTGATCTTGACGCCTTTCCAAATTTTATTTGTTGTTGCTCATAAAGTTATTTGTAGCAATCCAATATTATTTTTGGATCAATCATCTTGAACGTATTTGGACAATAAAATCAAGCCATGATCAGATCTATATAAGATATATGATAATAGAAACCTGTGAAACAAAAAGAAACCTAAATTAATAACCTAAAAATTGTGAATAAAACAAAATCTAGAACAATAAAATAAAAAATGAATTTAAACTAACTATAAGTTCTAAACTATAAAGAACTGCCTCGTTATGACAACCATTTTAGTAACAGGTGCAATTTTTTTTTTTGTGTTAAGGTGTGTGAACGCGTGTAGAAGTAACAACATACTTGACTCTACGTCGCCACTCGATGACCAACAAGACGTAACCACGACAAAAGTGAAACTGACCACCCGCCCGTCCTACCCTGCAAGGTTAGGACCTCCAAGACACATAATCAATGCTCAAGCCCAGGTTCCCATCGATTTTAACCATTTAAGGTCTCAGGGCTGGCGAATGTTCTGAGGAGCATGGAGGTGTCTACATCCCACCCGACACAACAGACCAACCAACCAACTGACCATAATCAAGTACAACATAAATAAGAAGAACAATTGTGCCCCTTACGGAAGGTGCGCGACAAGGACTCTGACAAAGAACACCCAAGTTCGACATTATCTAAAAGAACAATCACCCTAATATACTGACTGGGGGTAATTAAGGTACGTAATTCCAGGTTATCGCATCACGCATGTTTATTAATCAATAATTAAAAATTACAATATCACTGTCATGAAACCTTAACTATCTATCATTTGGGTCACAAACCGGACCATGATTTTATAGTTATCATACCTCTTATATGCTACAACTACTAAATTCATAATGACCTTACAAGATAAAATCATTCACTAAGGTCTGATATGAATGCACTAAAAATGACCTCATAATTATAGGTAATATCAATTGAAAGATAATAACATACATCATAAATTAAAAATGGCAATCTAAAATAATCAATCTACTGACAAAAGTTAACAAGGCATTATTGGATATGACCTACTATCAATATTTAAAATACCACGATTAAAAGTAGCAATATTTAAAATACCATGATTAAATGTAGCAATATTTAAATATCAAAGTTAACACAACAACTTCAAAAAGTTGATGCAAGTACTCAGAAAGGTTGACCCAAGAACTTTGAAAAGAAACATCCTTGGATGACAATAATCCTTGTTATGTAATTTTTCCATACATTTTTTGTACAACAGGAAAGGAAACTCAATTATATTCACACATTGTCATTTGTGAATTATAACATTGTTAGAATATTCTGGATTGTCCATCATTTATACTTGATGTAAAAATGTGAAATATTATTCAAAATTATTTAAGTATCATATTTAGGATTCATATTTGGATGCCTCTATTCATCAATACATTAAAACAAAAAAATATCTAAAAGTCTCAAGTTGAAACTTTTATGAAAATTTTCTTTCAAATTGAGAACATTGGCCATGTTGATTTCACAATATTCTCCTAACCTTATTATCTACTCTATCAATTCCACAGCAAATGAAGATTGTCTAGTGTGGATTGTATTACATCATGGAAAAAAAAACAGCTATAGGGTTTGCAAGGTTATCATATAATTAGTAATTTTAATTAGTATTGAACAAGAAATCTCATATATAATGTGTTAAAAATATAAGAACCATTGTTAAAATCTAGTGTAATTCATTGTTGCAAGAAACTATACAGGAAACTATCGGTTCATAATTTTTCCATACATTTGTTTAAAAGCTTTATATTTTGAATATTCCTTGCCGAATATTTTTTTGAGATGGTATTAATCTATGAGAGAAGTTTTAGTTGATTATGTATATATCTAGAACTTCTACTAGAAATATTTAGTGTTTAAGATCTAGTAATCACATGTATTACACACAGTACTTTGCAATATTTCTAGCATCAACATGCACAAGGAGTGGAAGTGGAGAAGGCCATCATTTATGGAAGATTTTGTCCAGTTGGCTATTCACAACTTAAATATATGAATCACAAAATTTTTACTGTCTGGCTAAGTCATAAAGCAGTGAATTAATGCTCAATTCCAGCGCTGACGATTTGTTATAATTCCGAGCAAACTTACAAGCAAAAATCTGGCTTAAATGGTAAGAACCGTCGAATATCATGTTCAAACCCTACATTACTATTTCGAAATTTAGAAACAATATTCCGAGAAACTTTAAAGGCAATTAAGCTTGCTGGACAGTAATCAAAACCTGTGGCATCTACTATCTGACAGGCCAGGGTAAATGGAGACGCACCAGAAATGAAACAGAAAGGAACCGGCACTGCCACAGGCTGAAGGAACACACGATCAACACAGACAAATTAGGGAAGATGCAACTGAGCTAATAATGACCCATCAGAGTGAATACACGATCAGAATGCAGGCTGGAATAGGAAGAAACGCCATTAAAATGCAGAGTAATTGAAACTCCCATTAAACGCATTGCCAGAAGGCACCATGATTTACTAGGAAGAACAAAAACGAATGGCCAGGTCAACGATTGCCAGAAGGTAAACAATTGCCAGGAGTAAATATGAATTGACAGAGGTATTCCAGCGATAAGCAATTTTTTTTTTATTCAGTAACCATTTATAAAACAAATTGCCAGGAACAAGTTCTTTTTTCAGCAAGACATCAGAAACATTTTAACACTAACTCTTTTTAAACAATTTTGCCAGAATTAAAATCATACCGTTGCCTTTCTCTTTCCTCGAACGACATCCCGCGCTCCGTGCCGTGTCTCGCTCGCCGATCGTAGAAGGCTCACCGGTACCTCCCAGCCAAACGCTAGGGCTACTCTGCTTCCCCCTTAGCCCCCCGAGCTGCAAAGGGGCCACACAAGAACCAGAGATAAGACTAGCGTCTCAGCTCGCCTCCATGGCTGAGCTACCACTCCAACACAACTGAGATAAACCCAACTCCTCACAAGAAATATGTCAAGCCACAATTCGGAAGCGTAACGTTACGCTAACCATTCATCCCCCTCTTCCTTCCTTTCCCTTTCTTTTATAGAAAAAATTGAGACCCACCTACTTTCCTATTCATTAATTAATTAATTTTTAATGACAAACCTCTAAACATTCTCCGCTGTCCAAGTGTCACTCATCCCTAGGGTTCTCCAAAAATTAATTTTCTTTTAATAATTAAAAGACTAAATTCCCTCACTCCCCCAAAATCGCTCCTTAAATTACTCCTAGGATTCCTAGATCCCCTCTCTTGCTTTTAATCACTTTCCTAAAATGAAGTTTCTGAATTTTAGTAACTCCTTAAATGCAGATTCCTTTTTGCTTTTTTTTTTTTACCCTATGTCTCCTACTTTCCATTTTTTAAGTTTCCTTTATCACAAGTTTCCTCATTTTTATTTTTTTATTCCTCTCTTTTATTATTATTTTATTATTTTTATTTTTATTAATTATTTATTTATTTTTATTTTTTTAAACCCAAAATGATAAATGCGCTTAATAGTCTTTTCAATACTTATTTAAAAGCCTACATTTGTACTCCCACTCTTTAACAATTTTAATTCTTCTTTTAAAATTTAAAAACCCTGTGGTTCAATTAATTTATCCCCCTCATCACCTTACCCCCCCTTAGTTTAAGAAGACTTAACTAACACACAGGAGGGTTTTAGTTTATGCCCTAGGTTTATTTTGTAGGATCTTTTCTTAGGGCATGTCAAAATTTGTCTTAGAGATGTTTTAATTTAGGTTTTGATTTGAACAGGGCGACAATTTAATTAGGGGAGTCATTTTTAAGAATTTCATCAGGCGTTAAGGTCTAGGGTCATCTAGGGTGTCTCATCATCATCATCAATGAGATGTGCCCTTCAGGACGCACTACGTGCTCCAAGGGTGCCACTCGCCTTGTTTTCTTCTGTTGCGCGACGTGCCCTTCAGGATGCACCACGTGCTCCAAGGGTGCCACTCGTTGACTTTCATTTCTTTGCGCAACGTGCCCTCCAGGATGCACCACGTGCTCCAAGGGTGCCACTCGCTGGCTTGACGGATTGGTAGACTCTATAACCCCTGGAGTCAACACTCTGCCAGGTGAACTTGTGGGAGACTAAGGGCTGTAAGGAATAAGGCCCCCACCTTTTTGCGCACCCCTTAGAATCATCGTGAGCGACTGTCGCAGTCTGCCCTCACGACATTGTGGATCCTCTCGAACTAGGTAATCGTTAACCTACAGTTCGAGCCACAATGGGAGTGCTAGTAGGTTGTGGCAGGGCTGTTGTCCACACCTCTCCCTCAATCTCTCTGGAACTTGTGTGTGGCCCCTTTACTCCATATGTGAGTCTTGGTCARCAAGCTATTGTCAGCCTGCATCATCAACCATCATGTCAGATTATGTCAACCACATATCATAAAATCAATAGCATATCATCAAAACAAAACAATATCACCGTAAATGAAACGACCCAAACAGCCCACTCCCTGACTCAATCCGGAGTCCAAGGGAGTTCCACCGATGCCTCAGCATCCTCAAGGTCCGAAACCCTGCACACTCAATGAAACTGAGTCAGCAGCACCTATCTACATCAAAGTAGTAAAAACATCCTGTCATATAAGTTAATGCATCATAATGAAAGAAAAAGTTTTATCATCATAAAAATCCAGATCACTTGCAAGCAAGTGTCCTCAAATAATAAGTTTGGTAAGTGCGCCAGAGCGGGATGTTACATACACCCCCTCTTGGTCTAAACTTCGTCCTGAAGTTTCTCAGTATAAATGCCGAAATAAATGTACCATAATATCATAATACCACAGTATCATAAGTCTATCTATCAAACAAAAATGGAAACTGCTGGCGCATATCATATGCGTCCTCCTAGGTCGCTGAGTGCGGACTATAACTGTCCCACTGGACCTTGACTTGATCTACCGTTCGACATCGTAACTGTCGAACGCGCTGATCTAAAATGCGGAATGGCTCAGCTGTGAGCACTCCCTCGTCCGATACCTACAAGGAAATCATGTCAATCACGTGTGTAGGATCACTAACATAATGTCTCAAAACAGATACATGAAAAACATCGTGCATACGCCTCAAAGAATCAGGCAAGGCTAGTCGATAGGCCACGGGCCCCTTTCTCTCCACAATCTCGAAGGGTCCCACAAACCTAGGAGAGAGTTTAGCTCCCTTTCCAAACTTGATCGAACTCTTATGTGGTTTTACCCGCAAGAAGACTCGATCGCCGACCTCGTAACTACAGTCGACTCAGTGCGCATCGGCATAACTCTTCTGTCGATTCTGCGCTTTTTTTATCCTTTGTCTTATGGTTTTCATTTTTTCTTCCATTTCTTGGATCGCTTATGGTCCCACCAGGACCCTATCCTCAAGCCGATCCCAACTCAAGGGCGTCTGACACGGTCGCCCATAGAGAAACTCAAAAGGCGCCATCTTAATGGTGCTCTAGTAACTGTTGTTATAAGCGAACTCCACTAGCGACAAGAATTCCTCCCAACACTTTTGTTGGTCCATCACGTACATGCGCAACATGTCTTCCAAGGTTTGGTTCATACGCTCTATCTGTCTATCAGTCTCTGGGTGATATGCAGTACTAAAATTAAGTTGAGTTCCCAAGGCCTCCTAGAAACTCGTCCAAAATCGTCCAGTAAACACCGATCCTTGATCAGATATAATCTTCTTAGGCACGCCATGCAGCCTCACAATCTCACTGATGAAAACTCTCACTATGTCAGGTGCCTGATACATTGTACGCACCAGAATAAAGTGAGAAATATTTGTCAGAGTGTCAAATACTACAAAAATCGAGTCGTGTCTCCTTTCCATCAGTGGCAATCCAACAATAAAATCCATCGAAATGACTTCCCATTTCGATTCCGGAATGGCATGGGGTTGTAGTAATCCTGTCGGGTGTCTATGTTCAGCCTTTACCTGCTGACACTCGAGACATATAGCCACAAAGTCGACTATGTTGGCCTTCATTCCTTTCCAGAAGAACAAGGGCTTAAGGTCTGCCCTCATCTTCGTAACTCCCGGGTGAGCCATGTAAACTACTCTATGAGCCTCGCTCAGGATCAACATCCTCAACTCATCGTTTGGTGGTACATAAATCCTACCTCTAAATCTCAATAACCCATCACTGTCAAAGGTAAATCCCTCATATCGTGGTACCATCATAGTGTTTTGTCTGATAAAATCTTTGACTTCTTTGTACCAGTCATCGTCACGCTGTAAAGAGAGAATCTTCTCATGTAGATTCGTCTGAAGAGGCAACACTGAAAAGATGCGCAGCCTTCGACTCAAAGCATCCGCCACTCGGTTCACTGTTCCCTTTATGTAAGTAATCTTGAAGTCATACTCACTAAGCAATTCCGACCAACGCCGTTGTCGTGCATTCAGGTCGCTTTGCGTAAAAATGTGTTGTAGTCCATAATGATCAGTCTTTAATTCAAATTTCCATCCAACAAGGTAGTGTCTCCAAACCTTCAAGGCATATACAATGGCTAATAACTCCAAATCATGCGTCGCGTAGTTTTCCTCATGCCTTCTTAATTTCCTCGAAATGTAAGCAATCACTCGTCCGTCTTGCATCAAGACTCCACCTAAACCTTCTTTGGATGCGTCAATGCATACCAAAAAGTCTACGTCCATGTCAGGGACCTTTAGTATCAGCGCTGTTGTCAACAACTCCTTAAGCCTTCGAAATGCTTCCGTGCATTTCTCAGTCCAAACAAACTTCCTGTTTTTCTTCTGCAACTCCGTGATTGGACCTGCTATCTTTGAAAATCCCTTGACAAACTGTCGATAGTATCCTGCTAAACCCATAAAGATACGCACTTCTGTGACATTCGTCAGCGCAGACCATTCCATAATAGCTTCAACCTTGGCTGGATCCACGACGATACCTTCGCCGGAGATGACATGACCTAAGTAGTGAATCCTGGATTGATAAAAAGAGCATTTGGACATCTTCCCATATAATTCATGTTCTCGTAAACATTGTAGTACCAAGCGCAAGTGCTCGTCGTGCTCCTCCATTGTTCGAGAGTAGATCAGAATATCGCCAATGAATACTTGGACGAACTTGTCCAAGTACTCACGGAACACCCCATTCATCAAACTCATGAATACCCCTGGGGCGTTTGTCAGTCCAAACGGTAAAACAGTAAATTCGTAACGCCCAAATCTTGTCTTAAAAGCGGTCTTAGGGACGTCATCCTCCTTGATCCGTAACTGGTGATATCCTGATCACAAATCGATCTTAGAGAACACCGTCGCCCCCTTCATTTGATCAAACAGATCGTCAATTCTTGGTAAGGGGTACTGATTCTTGATCGTAGCCTTGTTCAGTTGATGATAGTCAATGCAAAGCCTCCACGATCCATCCTTCTTCCGAATGAAAATAATAGGTGCACCCCATGGTGACACACTAGGACGTATCAGTCCCAGATCCAACAACTCTTTCAGTTGCATTTTTAACTCTTGCAACTCCGGGGTTGACATCCGATAAGGCGTTCTCGCTATCGGTTCAGTCCCCGGTTTCATGTCTATAGTAAAATCCAATTCTCTTTCTGGCGACATCCCAGGCAACTCCTCTGGAAATACGTCCGCAAACTCCTTCACCACCGGAAGGTGTTCTAGACCTTCAACTACTCTCTTTTTGTTTAGTGCAAGGATTGCATAAAGCTTGCACCCCTTGCGCATACTCTTCCGTAACTGTAAGGAAGAGATGAACCCCAGGGATACTCCCTGGTTCCATCCTACTATCACATGTCTTTTCCCTTCATCATCGACCAAGCTCAACCATTTCGTCTTACAATTGAGCATCGCCTCATGTGTTTCCAACCAATCCATGCCGATCACAACGTCATAAGACCCTAATATCGTGATGTACAAGTTGACCCTTGTGACGAACTCTCCCATGTTAAGGGCACAACCCATAACCTTTCCTCCGACCTTCTGTTTGGCTCTAGAAGCCATCTCTACAAAGCTAAACTCATCCTGTTCGACTGCCTTTACCTTAATCCTTTTCAGCGTTGCACCAGAAATAAAACTCTCAGTAGCTCCTGGGTCTATCAAAATACTAAGGGTCTGGTCAGCGACAGTACCTGTCGTCTCGAGCACTGTAGACTGGTGCTCTACCTGGCAGTTATTCACTGCTGCATGAATCCGATAGGCCTTGCCCATATCTCCCACTGTAGTAGGTCCAACTGATCCGGATGCCCTGGTCCTCTCCACAGGACAGTCGCACTGGTAGTGTGGCTCCCCACACGTCCAACACCCCTTCTTCAGCCCATTAGTCTTGGTACCTGAAGTAGAAGATGACGACCCACTAGCCTGGAACCCTGGTCTGTTCTGCTGAATAGGCCTAAACTACTGCTGCTGCGAGTGATGCTGTTGTTGCTGTTGTGGTCCTCGGTAAGGTGTCTGCTGCTGAGGTGGTGTTCGTCGAGGTGTAGTGAACATGGATCTCCTCTGGAAGCCACGATATCCCGGTGTATGTCTCGCTGGTGTCTGATGCTGTGGTGTACCAGCGGAACCCTGCCTTGCTGGTCTCGATGGAGTCCTGGTCTGACCCCCGCTGATAAGCTCCTCCTCTACTATGAGGGCATTTTGGACAACATCGTGCAAGGTTTGAGGCATCAGAATCCTAACCTTTGCACGCAGGCTATCATTAAGGCCAAACACGAACCGATTGACCTTGAGATTTTCAGTGTTCAGGTGCGGAGCATACCGGAGCAGCTCCATAAAACGTGCCTCGTACTCGGGCACCGTATGACCTCCCTGTCGTAATGCGTTGAACTCATTGAGCTGGTGCTCAATGAATTCCTCTGAAAGGTACCTCTCTTGGAACCATTTCTCGAACAGTTCCCATGACACGTCTTCGACGGCCATGTTCAGCTATGGTAGGAGCATCTTCCACTAGAGAAGAGTGCTCCCCTTCAGTTGAAAGACCGCCATGCAGACCTTCATGTTGGAGGTATAATCGCGAAGTGCGAAGCACATTGCCATATTCTCCAACCATGCCTTAGCGGTTGTGCTGTCCGGGGCACCAAAGAACTCGGGAAATTTCACCTTCTCGAGTTCACGGTGAATGCTACCAGTAACGGCTGGTGCGCACGGTGGAACCTCAGCAGGTGTCGGCGCCCTAGCCTCATCTCTATCCAATATACTGATCAGTGCCTCGGACATGCGCTGGAAAGATCTCATCATCCCCACAACATCGACAACTGCGATCTGCTCCTGTCCAAGGACCTGCTCGCCTCCCTGGGGGTTAGACCCCTCAGGCATGGATGCTGCTGGAGGCGTCACGCCTCCTCCCCTAGCACCCTGTCGTCTGCCTCCATGGCATCCTCTAACCATGATTACCTACACACAACAATCAACTCGATCAGCGACAGCATAATCAACATAATCATGTCAACGGAACCCGTAGCGAATCCCAAGTTGCGGGTCGAACCCGCTCTGATACCATATGTAATAGAACCGCCTCGTTACGACAACCATTCTAGTAACAGGTGCAATTTTTTTTTTGTGTGTTAAGGTGTGTGCGCGCGTGTAGAAGTAACAACATACTTGACTCTACATCGCCACTCGATGACCAACAAGATGCAACCACGACAAAAGTGAAACTGACCACCCGCCCGTCCTACCCTGCAAGTTTAGGACCTCCAAGACACATAATCAACGCTCAAGCCCAGGTTCCCATCGATTTTAACCATTTAAGGTCTCAGGGCTGGCGACTGTTCTGAGGAGCATGGAGGTGTCTACATCCCACCCGACACAACAGACCAACCAACCAACTAAGCATAATCAAGTACAACATAAATAAGAAGAACAATTGTGCCCCTTACGGAAGGCGCGCAACAAGGACTCTGACAATGAACACCCAAGTTTGACATTATCTAAAAGAACAACCACCCTAATATATTGATTGGGGGTAATTAAGGTATGTAATTCCAGGTTATCACATCACGCATGTTTATTAATCAATAATTAAAAATTACAATATCACTGTCATGAAACCTTAACTATCTATCATTTGGGTCACAAACCGGACCATGATTTTATAGTTATCATACCTCTTATATGCTACAACTACTAAATTCATAATGACCTTACAAGATAAAATCATTCACTAAGGTCCGATATGAATGCACTAAAAATGACCTCATAATTATAGGTAATATCAATTGAAAGATAATAACATACATCATAAATTAAAAATGGCAATCTAAAATAATCAATCTACTGACGAAAGTTAACAAGGCATTATTGGATATGACCTACTATCAATATTTAAAATACCACGATTAAAAGTATTAATATTTAAAATACCATGATTAAAAGTAGCAATATTTAAAATACCACGATTAAATGTAGCAATATTTAAATATCAAAGTTAACACAACAACTTCAAAAAGTTGATGCAAGTACTCAGAAAGGTTGACCCAAGAACTTTGAAAAGAAACATCCTTGGATGACAATAATCCTTGTTATGTAATTTTTCCATACATTTTTTGTACAACAGGAAAGGAAACTCAATTATCTTCACACATTGTCATTTGTGAATTATAACATTGTTAGAATATTCTGGATTGTCCATCATTTATACTTGATGTAAAAATGTGAAATATTATTCAAAATTATTTAAGTATCATATTTAGGATTCATATTTGGATGCCTCTATTCGTCAATACATTAAAACAGAAAAATATCTAAAAGTCTCAAGTTGAAACTTTTATGAAAAATTTCTTTCAAATTGAGAACATTGCCCATGTTGATTTATCCTCCTAACCTTATTATCTACTCTATCAATTCCACAGCAAATGAATATTGTCTAGTGTGGATTGTTTTACATCATGGAAAAAAAAACATCTATAGGGTTTGCAAGGTTATCATATAATTAGTAATTTTAATTAGTATTGAACAAGAAATCTCATATATAATGTGTTAAAAATATAAGAACCATTGTTAAAATCTAGTGTAATTCATTATTGCAAGAAACTATACAGGAAACTATCGGTTCATAATTTTGCCATACATTTGTTTAAAATCTTTATATTTTGAATATTCCTTGTCGAATATTATTTTGAGATGGTATTAATCTATGAGAGAAGTTTTAGTTGATTATGTATATATCTAGAACTTCTACTAGAAATATTTAGTGTTTAAGATCTAGTAATCACATGGATTACACACAGTACTTTGCAATATTTCTAGCATCATCATGCACAGGGAGTGGAAGTGGAGAAGGCCATCATTTATGGACAATTTTGTCCAGTTGGATATTCACAACTTAAATATATGAATCATGAAATTTTTGCTGTCTGGCTAAGTCATAAAGCAGTGAATTAACGCTCAATTCTAGCGCTGACGATTTGTTATAATTCCGAGCAAACTTACAAGCAAAAATATGGCTTAAATGGTAAGAACCGTCCAATATCATGTTCAAACCCTACATTACTATTTTGAAATTTAGAAACAATATTCCAAGCAACTTTAAAGGCAATTAAGCTTGCTGGACAGTAATCAAAACCCGTGGAATCTGCGATCTGACAGGCCAGGGTAAATGGAGACGCACCAGAAATGAAACGGAAAGGAACCAGCACTGCCACAGGCTGAAGGAACACACGATCAATGCAGACAAATTAGGGAAAATGCAACTGAGCTAATAATGCCCCATCAGAGTGAATACACGATCAGAACGCAGGCCAGAATAGGAAGAAATGCCATTAAAACGCAGAGTAATTGAAACTCCCATTAAACGCATTGCCAGAAGGCACCACGATTTACCAGGAAGAACAAAAACGAATGGCCAGGTCAATGATTTCCAGAAGGTAAACAATTGCCAGTAGTAAATATGAATTGACGGAGGTATTCCAGTGATAAACGATTTTTTTTTTATTCAGTAACCATTTATAAAACAAATTGTCAGGAACAAGTTATTTTTTCAGCAAGACATCAGAAACATTTTAACACTAACGCTTTTTAAACAATTTTTCCAGAACTAAAATCATACCATTGCCTTTCTCTTTCCTCGGACGACGTCCCGCGCTCCGTGCCGCGTCCCGCTCGATGACCATAGAAGGCTCACCGGTACCTCCCAGCCAAACACTAGGGGTACTCTGCTTCCCCCTTAGCCCCCCAAGCCGCAAAGGGGCCACACAAGAACCAGAGATAAGACTAGAGTCTCAGTTCGCCTCCACGACTGAGCTACCACTCCAACACAGCTGAGATAAACCCAACTCCTCACAAGAAATCCGTCTAGCCACAATTCGGCAGCGTAACGTTACGCTAACCGTTCATCCCCCTCTTCCTTCCTTTCCCTTTCTTTTATAGAAAAAATTGAGACCCACCTACTTTCCTATTCATTAATTAATTAATTTTTAATGACAAACCTCTAAACATTCTCCGCCGTCCAAGTGTCACTCATCCCTAGGGTTCTCCAAAAATTAATTTCCTTTTAATAATTAAAATACTAAATTCCCTCACTCGCCCAAAATCGCTCCTTAAATTACTCCTAGGGTTCCTAGATCCCCTCTCTTGCTTTTAATCACTTTCCTAAAATGAAGTTTCTGAATTTCAGTAACTCCTTAAATGCAGATTCCTTTTTGCTTTTTGCTTTTTTACCCTATGTCTCCTACTTTCCATTTTTTAAGTTTCCTTTATCACAAGTTTCCTCATTTTTATTTTTTTATTCTTCTCTTTTATTATTATTTTATTATTTTTATTTTTATTATTTATTTATTTATTTTTATTTTTTTAAACCCAAAATGATAAATGCGCTTAATAGTCTTTTCAATACTTATTTAAAATCCTACATTTGTACTCCCACTCTTTAACAATTTTAATTCTTCTTTTAAAATTTAAAAACCCTGTGGTTCAATTAATTTATCCCCTTCATCACCTTACCCCCCCTTAGTTTAAGAAGACTTAACTAACACACAGGAGGGTTTTAGTTTACGCCCTAGGTTTATTTTGTAGGATCTTTTCTTAGGGCATGTCAAAATTTGTCTTAGAGATGTTTTAATTTAGGTTTTGATTTGAACAGGGCGACAATTTAATTAGGGGAGTCGTTTTTAAGAATTTCATTAGGCGTTAAGGTCTAGGGTCATCTAGGGTGTCGCATCATCATCATCAATGCGACGTGCCCTTCAGGACGCACTACGTGCTCCAAGGGTGCCACTTGCTTTGTTTTCTTCTGCTGCGCGACGTGCCCTTCAGGACGCACTACGTGCTCAAAGGGTGCCACTCACTCACTTGCATTTCTTTGCGCGACGTTCCCTTTAGGATGCACCATGTGCTCCAAGGGTGCCACTCGCTGGCTTGACAGATTAGTAGACTCTATAACCCCTGGAGTCAACACTCTGCCAGGTGAACTTGTGGGAGACTAAGGGCTCTAAGGAATAAGGCCCCCACCTTATTGCGCGCCCCTTAGAATCATCGTGAGCGACTGTCGTAGTCTTCCCTCATGGCATCGTGGATCCTCTTGAACTAGGTAATCGTTAACCTACAGTTCGAGCCACGGTGGGAGTGCTAGTAGGCTGTGGCAGGGCTGCTGTCCACACCTCTCCCTCGATCTCTCTAGAACTCATGTGTGGCCCCTTTACTCCATATGTGAGTCTTGGTCGGCAAGCTATCGTCAACCTGCATCATCAACCATCATGTCAGATTATGTCAACCACATATCATAAAATCAATAGCATATCATCAAAACAAAACAATATCACCGTAAATGAAACGACCCAAACAACCCACTCCCTGACTCAATCCGGAGTCCAAGGGAGTTCCACCGATGCCTCAGCGTCCTCAAGGTCCGAAACCCTGCACACTCAATGAAACTGAGTCAGCAACACCTGTCTACATCAAAGTAGTAAAAACATCCTGTCATATAACTTAACGCATCATAATGAAAGAAAAAGTTTTATCATCATAAAAATCCAGATCACTTGCGAGCAAGTGTCCTCAAATAATAAGTCAGGTAAGTGCGCTAGAGCGGGATGTTACATAAACAAACATTGTTTATGATTTCCTTTCAAATATGATATTAAAATTCTAGAAGCTTCATGTTAATGGAGAAGATAAAAATATTAATTTTGGTTTTTTACAAAATCAAACAAATGATAGATAATTGTTTTTTATTCTTATTATTTTTATTTTGAAATGAGATGCAAAATGAAAAAATAATTTGATTAATTAATATCACCAAATGATTTTATGAAAATGAGAAACCAACCAAGATATTGTTTGATGAAGTATTGAACCCATTATTCAAAATAGTCAAACTTGCTAATGAACAAAAGAAAAAACACATAATCATAATTTAACCAAAAGTAAACAGTTGATAAAAATTAACGTTTTTGTTTAAATTGAGATTTCTATGCTCGTTTCTAAATTTTGACATATACTCTTGTAATGAATGTCTCATACTATAGTGAATGCCTTAAGTTTGTCTCAAAGCAAGCTAAGGTATGGAACTATTTGAAAATGTTGATTCTGTAGCTCATCATAATTATCAAGATTCTAATGGGGGCCCTTTAAATTTTGTAAATGATTAGGGGGATTTGTTGGGGCCCAACAAATGTCGACTTACTGGGTGAAGAAGTTATCTTTGATCTAATAAGATTTCATTTTAGGAAGAAAATAATAAGACTTGAAAAAGGATTTAAGCTCCCTGAAATAAATTCACTCTGAGACTATATAGTATTAGGATAAGCTCAATGTTATAACCATACAATAGAATTTTCTTTGCAAGGGATTATAACCTAAAATAATGTCTTAATAAAAGAGTCATGATATTTATAAAAGAACTTCAATACTGTTGACAGGGCCACTGCTACCAACAAGCATCCATATCTTCAACAAGGATGTCATTTAACCCACTCAAATGCTTTAATCCATCTAATAGTTGTATCCACATGATGTATACTTCCATAAAATTTAATTTAAAAACATATACATGATACCTCTTGACCCAACATTGCTTTGTTTCCAGCAGGCCTATTCAGTACCCTGACAAAGTTGCCTTGGTATCATGTGTGCATTTACCCACTGCCAGCGAGCCTGTTCAGTACCCCGATGGGTTTACACACACTTCCCACACTTAAGTGCTTCCAACCCTCTTATGCCATTTTTAAATAATAATACAATTATAGATTTCTTGATGAAAAAGAGAGTGGGGTGATACTAGAGGTTAATTGCAATACAGGTGAATAGTTGATCATTTTTTTTTATTTGTTTTCAAAACTAGAAGTTTTATCATGGTTTAGAGATTTTAGATTTCATTTAAGAAATAATATGGAGAATGGGGAAGAACTTAAAAGTGTTCCCTTAAGAATATGGATGGTGTAAAATGTTTAAAGATCATCGTAATTCTCAAAGATTGAAACCATATATCTAGTGTAATACTCTAGCAAAGAAAATTTGAGGACAAAATGAAAGTGACAATTGACTTAAAAATTAATTGTCTAAGCTATATCTTAATATCATGACCTCTTTGAACTATTTCAATTTGCTTGAAAAACACAAGTCTTAAAATAAATGCTTCCTTCAACAATAGCTCTTTGATCATAAATATATTCATTCAAAAATACAAATAAGAAGAAAACTCATTCAAAGCAATCAAAGAAAACAAAAAACACACAACAAACCAAATCAAATTTTATTAATGGGATTCAAAATCAGAAGTACACAAAATCAAAACAGCAAAAGAAAACTTTTCAAGAAATGATTTTGGCCAAAGATAAACTTGAGCTTTTGGATCCACTAGCATCTCACTATAAAATAAAGGAAGAACTAAATCATATACAATTTCATGTGCAAGCAAGTTCTTTTCTTAATATAGTGATGCATGAGATGCTACTTTGACCAAGCATTATTATTAAAAATAAAAGAGACTAAAAGAAAATAGAAAAATCCTTATTAAGATGAGTGCAGTCCTACTCATGGCACCTTGGGTCAGGGTTGAATTGATAGTTCAAATTTACTTATCTCTTTACTTTCCATTTAAAATTTTCACGATGATACTGCATTTTTGAAAAGAAATATTCAATGAAAAATAGAGAGAAAAAGATTTAAAGTGGACTTCCCTGACAACATTCATATTATGGTTCTCTTGGTGTGCCCACCTATGTTCATAACTGCATTATTACAAAGAGAAACACTGAGAAATAAAACTAAATGAAACCTACTCCTAAACCTACTCTAAACTACTAAATAGATCAAAACGCTAATTAAAATCGTATTTCCAATGCAACCACAAGAACATCTTCAATCCTGCAAGGCATAGAAAGTCGTAAATCAGAATAAAAGAATGTAGTATTTGCATATACAAAAGAAATATGTCATGTTTACCTCCTATATATTCTTTTAAAAATAAAACAAGCATGACCTTACCATTTTTTTGAAACTTCTTGATGTATGAATCCTCTAACCATTCTGCAATATGGTCGTGATATGGGTCATAATGGCATGGAAGAACATAAGTAAGTTTGGAAAACTTGTCAATATTATGGGGACCTGACATAACCATCTGCCAAAGCTGAAATTCCCCATCCTCCTGACAATTTTCCAAGTGTTCATCAATTTCTTCACATGGAGGATCTAAAAAAATCATGTAATGCTTACTTCCTAGATATTTAGGTAGAAACCAAGCAAGCACAAATTTATCTTTTTTATGAAGATTTTTTAAATACGAATCTTCAAGCTATTCTAAGATCTTGTCATAAAAATTAGGATGCAAACTATGACTTTGATGAAATAGATATATCAATGGGGAACACATCATAAGAGGATTCATGACATCAATTAAATTATTGGTTTGAACGCTTCCTTTGATGATATTGATCGTTTCCAAATTAGAAGCATAAACATTAAAATTTGAACTAATCAAATAACGAATATGCAATGTAGAATACTTGATTTCCATAAGAATAAGTGCATTGTCATTTTCAACAATAAATCATGTAAACTCTTCTTGCAACATGTCATTTTTCCATGCGAATAATTAAAGTGAAAGAGCATCAAATCCAACTTCATAAATGTTATGTTTGGAATTAATGTCACCAAATTTTGGCATATAGAAAAGATTTGATTGTGATGGCAAAGAGTAAGATATTGTGGGTAAAGTATCAAGTCCATCATAATCTAAGAAGAGATCATGATATAAAGAGTAAAATGAATCAGAAATGAGCACATGAAAATAATATCTTGAGCTATGATATTTAACAATGGTATTCTGAAAACATTCCTCTTTACTTTCCTTAAAACTTTCACTCTGTTTTGGTGATAAATTCTTCAACATAATATGATCATCTAAATTTGTCTCGTATATGATAGATAATTCAAAACTTTCATGAAAAACATCTAATATTTCTTGTGGATAAGGTATGATTTGTAGATGAGGGTTTAAGGTTTCTTCTTCCAATTGCATATCTACATATCTAATCAGTTTCATTGGAATGTTAGAATGCTTAAGATCATTTTTTTCACCTAAGTGTTCTTCAATAACTGAATTTAAGTACTGATTAGAGAAAGAGTTAGAATAATATGGACATTCACCTTGAACCAACATCAAATCTTCTTCCACGATGGTCGAGGATTGATTATACAATGATTCAGAGGAAAAACCAATTTGATTGTCAGTAAGAACATTTTTAATAGATTCTACCTCCCTTGCTTGTTCAAAATTTTCGGATGGATTCCTTTCATCCTCTGAACAAAATTTTTCTTGCAATTGAGTGGTAGGATTTGCAACCGATTCATCATTTGCTATTGAATGTGACTGGATGAAAGGGATGCAAGAATCACAAAGGAGATTTAGTACAAAAGACATGTCATCAAGATTAAATTTACAGAGAACATGATGGATTCTTGTTGAAAAGTCTTCTGGAGATGAATTTCCATTGATTAGTAAAGTCTTAAATTCTTCACATAATTGATTGTAATCATAGTTTTCAAAAGAATCTAAAAATTCATCTACAAATCGAAACCAATCAATAATGTGATATGCTCGAAAAGACTCAAACCAATGTTTAATCTGACCCCTAAAAGTAAAAACAAACAATATGCACAAAAGCTTTAAATCAGAAATATCATGCTTGATGCATTTACACCAAAACTTGTTAATATGGTCTTTTGTAGATACATTCCCCCCACCATCAAAGGTGAGTTTGGACAAGAGAGAGACTGTCTTGTTGGGAATATTAGGTAATGAGAAGTGGAAAGCATTTTCCAACATGGTGATTTGGGGAGCCATGGGAAATTAATTAAATTTGAAACAAAGACTCCTATAAGATCAACTTGTCAGTCTTGCCTACCTTCTAGTGCATTTAAATATGACACAAGAGAAAAAATTATAAATCTGGAATTATGACAGGCTGAGGGGTAAAACATTTAAACATTAAATTTACCTCGGCCCTCCTTCTAGTGCCATTTTTTGATGAGCAAAATTGACATACCGTCAACTGGAAGAATAGATTCGATCTGGGGTTGTCTAATTAACCCAAGCCATTTGGTATGACCTATCCTGATGGGTTTAATGGCTCTGTTAGCCAACTAGGGTCCTAAAGATAGAAAAATGAAATAAACTAACTAAAGAAAAGATTTTAACAATCGACACAATAATTACAAATATTTATCTAAGAATGTCAATATACAAATGATTATGAACAATTTATATACAGTTTACAAGGTTTGCATGAAATCTTGCGAAAATGATTGTTTGATAAAGTTTTTGAATCAAATATGAACAACACTTTTTTTTTTCTTTTAAGATATTAAACAAAAAAATACTAAATGAATATGATTGAAACAACGAGACATAAACATTCAAAGCTAATTTATGCAATCATCATTTCATTTATAATTAATTTAACTAAATAACACACAGACTAACCTGTAGCTGATCAACGAAACTAGTATTATTTTTCTGTGTTGTCTGAGCTCCTTCTTGTCCTGCTTGTAAGGAAAACCTGTGACAGAACAATACTAGCACTTCCAGAATAAATTCAAAGAAGTGTTTGATGTGTTGGAGTGAGAATATAGTAGCAGAATGATGACTGATTAAAAATCGTGTGATCTTATGATAATCAATAACTAAGAACAAGAGAAAACTCAATTCTAAGTGTTGATTTTATCCATCATTTAACATTAGGAATAAATTCAATAATAATAAAATGACAAATTGATCACACATACAGAATGGAATAACAAATTACAGACAACATATAACATTTAACAATATAAAAACACCATATGATGAAAAGCTAAAACTAAAGCTAAAATCAACCATAATAACATTCTCATAATACAACAGTAATGAAAGAATGAAATGAAGTAAGCATTACACAGGTCTAAATCCAAAGATGAATTTCTTTCCCATATTCTTTTTCAAAATCACATGCCTATACTATAGTCCTAGAAGAATTTTTGGGATAATAGACTCTTAAAGATGGAAAAAATTAATTAATACATAAATGATAGCAATTAACCATGTATTGATAAAAAAAAACTAAAGCTAATTTAAATCAATGCATAATCAATTATTAGAAGAATATGAAGATATTATAATGAAAATAAAACCATTTTACTCACAGGACAAAAGCCATTAAGCAACCTGGAATTCCATATTCTTCTTTGAAAATACTCGTCCATTCTCCCAAATATTCCAACCATCCGTTACTCCATTTGAAAAGAAAAAAAAGGTTTAAAAAATGAATAATATACAAAAGAGACAAGATAAAAATCCTCCTCTCCAATTCTTGTATCCTCATGGCTCTGAACTTTCTCATATATTTATACAATGAATGAATAGTCTAGGTGTCACTAATAATTTTCGCCACCTGAAATTTTCCTCGTAAAGAGAAACAAATATCTCTCAAATCATGCATTTTTTTGGACAATTTACAGGTAGAAGGTAAATGGGTCCATTTTGGAAATGGGTTTTCAACCGTTTCTTCAAATTCCTCACAGTTTGGCTGAAATCAGTCCTGCAAAATCATCTGTCTGATCTTGACGCCTTTCCAAATTTTATCTGTTGTTGCTCATAAAATTATTTGTAGAAATCCAATATTATTTTTGGATCAATCATATTGAATGTATTTGGATAATAAAATCAATCCATGATCATATTGGTTTCAAATATTTGATAATAAAAACCTGTGAAACAAAAAAAAAAAACTAAAATTAATAACCTAAAAATTGTGAATAAAACAAAATCTATACAATAAAAATAAAAATAAAATTAAACTAACTATAAGTTCTAAACAAACATTGTTTATAATTTCCTTTCAAATATGATCTTAAAATTCTAGAAGCTTCAAGTTAATGGAGAAGAGAAAAATATTAATTTTGGTTTTTTACAAAATCAAACAAATGATAGATAATTGTTTTATTATTATTATTATTTTGAAATGAGATGTAAAATGAAAAAAGAATTTAATTAATTAATATCACCAAATGATTTTATGAAAATGAGAAACCAACCAAGATATTGTTTGATGAAGTATTGAACCCATTATTCAAAATAGTCAAACTTGCTAATGAGCAAAAGAAAGAACACATAATCATAATTTAAACGAAAGTAAACAGTTGATAAAAATTAACGTTTTTGTTTAAATTGAGATTTCTATGCTCGTTTCTAAATTTTGACATATACTCTTGTAATGAATGTACCATATTATAGTGAATGTCTTAAGTTTATCTCAAAGCAAGCCAAGTTATGGAACTATTTGAAAATGTTGATTCTGTAGCTCATCATAATTATCAAGATTCTAATGGGGGCCCTTTAAATTTTGTAAATATTTAGGGGGATTTGTTGGGGCCCAACGACATTCTCCCATATTGCATGGGCCCTCAGCCAAATAACCAGGGGTGGTGGTAAGGATAAATTTGTGTGGGGCCGGTCCCAACAACAAGCGTTCGACAATTTGAAGTAGTGTTTTTGCTCAGCCCCAGTACTTTCACTAACATACCTACAACAACCCTTTGAGATCGAGATAGATGCTTCATACTATATGGTGGGCATCGTTATCACTCAACATGGCCACCTCATGGCCTATCATAGTGATACACTATCAGATGCTATCCATAAGTACCCTACTTACGACAAAGAAATGTACTCCATTGTGAAAGCCTACCGCGAGTGGAGACATTACATTCTTTGGAAGGAGACAATCATTCACAGTGATCATAAGCCACTGAAGCTCATGTAGACATAAGGAAAATTGCAGAATGATCGCCATCAAAAGTGGTCCACATACTTGTAGAAATTCCACTTTAACATCAAGTATAAAAATGGAATAACCAATCGCGTCATTGATTTCCTCAGCAGACCGCCAGTTGCGACACTCACCATGGTGCTACACTCCTGCGACCGTGATACCTCTGGATGGCCCCAACTCTATGAGATAGACCTGGACTTCACCACCACCTACCAAATGTTGGATGCAAACACAGTTGTCGATAATTTCCATCTTTAGGATGGGTTTTTGTGTCATCTGGGCCATATCTATGTTCCATCAAGTGAGCGATCGAAGCTGATCTGGGAAGCCGACTACAGTCGGGTGGTAGGACACTTCGACGTCGAAAAGAAAGTGGTGATGCTACATAAGCATTTATATTGGCTGAAACTTCGATAGGAGGTCAACAAGTATATCAGGTCCTACACTACCTGCGTTATTTCCAAACTGACCACTAAGAAATAGGGCCTATACACCCCTATTCATACTCCTGATAGGCCATGGGAATCCATCTCAATGGACTACATGTTGGGCCTCCCGTCCACCAAGCAGGGAAATGCCTATTTTTTGTGGTTGTTGATTGCTTTTATAAGATGGCAATTCTGATTGCCTACAAGAAGAACATCATAGCCGAGGTCACTGCCAAGCTCTTCTTTAAATGATTCTAGGTACATTTTGGAATCCCACAAACCATTATCTCATATCGGGACAATAGATTTCTCATCACATTCTGGTCGAGCCTCTAGTCACTGCTGGACACCAAGCTCACCAAATCCACGACCTTCCACCCCTATACAGATGGCCAAACCGAGGTCGTAAATTGAATGATTGTGCATATCCTTTGCATGTATAATTCAAAGCACCTTCACACATGGGATGAGAGCCTTACCTATGTCCAACACAACTACAAGCAAGCCCTGCATAGCTCAACCGGCCATAGCCCCTTTTAGGTGGGGTTGAGATTCCAACCATTGGGTCCCATAGATGATGCACTTCCCCTTGTGGTCACCTCGACCGACTCATCTCCTTCTCCAACTGAAGCTGAGAAAGTCACCCATTTCATTGAGCGGATCCAACACATCCACCAACAGGTTCAATATATCCTACAAAAATCCAATGAAAAGTACAAACAATGCCATGATCAACATGGGTGCCACATAAGTTTCAAGTGGGCGACAAAGTTTGGTTGCACTTGTAGAAAGAATGCTTTACATGACCCCATCAAAAACTTCACCCACTCTGTTATGGGTCGTACAACATCACCAAGGCTATGGGGGATAATTCTTTTGAGCTCAACATTCCTCCTTTCCTTGGCATGCACCCAGTGTTCAACGTGGATCTCTTTCGCCCTTATTTCCCACCATTATTGGACACCTCAGACATAGAATAACAGATAATACCAACAAAAATCAACCCCGAATGCATACAACAGACATCCAATGATCAAATTGCATACACACATATCAAGGGCACTTGACAACAAAGGATCCAGATTTATCGAGTCATCAAAGCAGGGTAGCTTCTACACCAAGGCAAGTGGCTCACTCGGCGCCAAATTCAGTAGAAATTTCCTCATCTTATGGGGGAACTCAATGCAATGGAGACCATTGATTCCTAAGGAGGCAGGATTGATCCAGGTGGATATTGGTGGCCACCCACCTTTTCCAACTGGTTTGAAATAGTTTTTTGGTAATTTTGGAAATTTACTATTTTTAGCAGTTTTAACTTCCGGGGCCATTTTGAGGGCCTAAATGATGGTTTTTTGGGATAAATATTCTCAATAATATGCGAAGTCATAATTGAGCCCCCAAAATGAATATCCTTGACTATACCTTTACAACAGGCTATCATACGCCTAAAATGGACATTGTATGCAAAAGTTACGACTCATGGAAGTTGATATACTAACTTACCTAGGCAGGGCCCACATGAATTTTGGCGTTTCATCTCCTAGGGTTAGCTTTTTGGATGTCTAGGGTTTTGGGCATTCCTATTTATTGTAAAAAGGCCTTTAGAGACTCATTGTAATCATCTTCTTGCAAATTAACGCAGCCGTCATATCTCTTCTCAGAGATAAGCCACCACCATTCCAACAATCTTGTTTCCGCTGCATTTTACAGTTTCGACTTATTTCCTTATTGAATAGAAAACCAGTTTTACTGTATCTCTGTTATTTTGTGTTAAACACCTATTAATAATCTATAGTCATTTAATTTTTCTCATAAAATCTAGATCAATCATTGAACACCAATGAAAGGGTGCCATGTGGCCTAGACATGGGCTGCCATGCGACACCCCATCACTAGTTTGAATGGAAAAACTAGTTTGGAGGTCATGGGGTTCGACCCCATGACCTATTGGTAGGGAAATCACTTTGATAAAGGTCCAACATCCAATGTTCCATAAGTGGTTCTTGTTTAATATACCCCACTATAAATTAAATAAAGTGTATGTATTTAATGAATGGGTGGAAGGGGGGTTGGGGCTAAGCCCCAACCCACGATTTATTTTGCACATATGACCATTGTTGATAGGTGCGCGGGTGTTGTGTATCCAACCACCAGCACATATGACCAACACCTTTCTCGCCTTATACTCAGGCCTTAACCACTTGTTTGTTGGCACTTTTTAAGGGCGCAGTTTTATGTTTAAATGACATGTGACCTAGGTTTGTGGAGTGAAGGCCAACACACAACCCTTTGGGCTGGCGCTTGGCCACATCAATGCATGTGACCGAATTTAAGGGGGAATGTGTAGGTTTAAAAGGGATAATCCCTATATTTAAACAACAATGGGTTTTTACTATATAGTTTGGGATTTTTTATGATTTTTAGGCCTATTATTGAAGATTTTGGCCATTATTAGGAGATATTGAGCTCTTCTTGAGGCTACATTTTGGGAGGAATTTGGGGAATGATAACCAAATTCAGATATATATAAAATAGGCCTATTTGAGGCCAAGGAGGGATAGTTAGAGAAGAGTTATGTTGAAGAAAAACCAAGCCAAAGCCATTTTTATGCAGGGAAGTTGTTGAGGAGGAGACCTTTGCGAGCCATTTCTGGGAGCTACACTCAGTCTTTTTTGGTGTCGTCAGTTGTGTTGGATTTATGAGGTCGGGAAGAACATAGTGAGACCAGTATGAGATCCATTTGATGTACTTTTATTTTACTTTTCAAGCATTGAATAATTAATAAAGAATCCTCCCCCACTGAGACAAAGGCTCAGAGACATAGGCAACCTTGTTGAACTCCCTTATCACTTCTCTTATTATGGTTTGGTGTTATTCATGCTTATGTTCAAATATGTATATTGTTTTATGTCTGGTATGTTTATTTATTAAATTCATCCTCTTTGTTTCAACTTCATAAATGGTTAATTAACACCTATAATTAATAATTCAACCAGAGTCATTAAAAGATCTTTTCGGATCAGGACGCATGGAAGCGATCCACACATTTAAGAGGAGTATCACTCCAGGAGATATCGTAGGAGGATACAAGAGACTCTCGAAGGCTGGAGTCCAAAGGAAATCACAGTCGTCAATCGAAAGGAGGGACGGGGACTGTTGATCCTCACACCATCTAAAGTTCTTTGATTCAAAGTTTGGGGACATAGGAGTGGGTTGTCGTGGGACAAGACAAAGCCCGAAGCACCTTGCTTGGTTGAGCCCTAGGACACATCTTGAGGACACATGATAGAAAGGGCCTGACATAGAGAGCGAGTGCCTTTGCCAACTTTCTTTGAGGGGTTAAGAAGACCCGCACTTCGGAGAAAGAAGGACCTATGTAAAATTACATTTGGTTCCAGCAGAGAGATGAAGATTCAATCCAAATAAGGTGTTTGAATGATCCTAGACTGGGAGGTCATGCAGCCCCAAAGGAGAGAAGGGGAAGGGGTCTACACTAGTTGGCCCAAGAGAACATCACAGACATCCAATGGGGAAACATCACATAATACCTCATCCTTGAAGGGGTAGATGTCATATGAAAATCGACACTGTTGGATGACATGAAGATCTCGTCCCTGGTGAATCCACCTGATGTTGTATGGCTGCGGGTGTGGTTTTGTCAAAAATCCCAAATATTTGACTACCTTTGCTGAGATGAGGTTCTTCTAGCTTCTGCTATCAACAATAAAATGCAGTGGGGTCCACTTCACCCACATCCGTGAATGAAAAAGGTGCTCCCTCTCTTCAAGATATGTTGGTTCTTCTCGTTGAATTGCTGCAGTGGGGTCTTCGTCGATGATTTGTCTTTTACCAGTATTTTCAGAATCAGATTCTGAATCAGGGTTCATCTTCTTGTTTTTTATCTCAGCCACCAATGAATGTTTTGAGCGACATTCCTCGGTGTTGTGCTAGGGGATTTTGTGGAAATCGCACAATTTTTCGGTGTCCTTCTTTGTCTTCTCATGACCCTTATTTTCCTATGGCTTGGACTGGTTTTCTAGATACTATTTGTTAGGGATGTATTTATCATACTTTGGTTGTTGCATATTTGTAGACCCTAACTCACGTTTTTTCTGGTGCTTAAATTTCTGCGATTTTAACAACATATCGATAAGCAGCACCGAGTGATGAGATGTCCAAAAAATCCATTTTAGTTTGGATGTATCTGTGTAGAGCCCCATGGTATTTCAGAACCAAATGTCATTTAGATTCTTTGATACCCATATTGGTGCTCAAGGTATGGAAGGTATTGGTAAACTCTAGAACTTCTTTTCCCCTCTCTTGCCGCAGCGTGGTCCATCTCATGTACTAGTCCTCATAGTTGCCAATAGGTTAATATTGTTCCTTTACCACATCCAAAAAAAAATCCCAACTGGGATCAACCCCATATATTCCAAACTCCTTTGTGGAACTTTTCTCCCAATAAGTTTTCCACCAATGTTTGACATGGGGGAGAGATTTATGGAGTGCGGAGGTGATATTTTACCTGTCAAAAAAATTATGAACAAAGAAATAACCTTCTAACAGATTTAGTGCAAGATACCAGATATAATAAATATTCAAAACAAAAATAAAATGCTAGAAATGGCATAATAACAGTAATATATCTAGCATAAGCTCCACAATAACACATAAATGATATAAGAATAACAACAAAAATAACACTTTGATTCAGAAAGCAATGTTCACAGGCCTCTTCGAGGGGGCAACCTCCAATTGAACAGTGCTTTGTTACAATAATATCAAAGATAGGGTTTTCATACCCTCAACCCTTATTTATACTAAATATGTCTATCAAGAGAAGCATCTAGAGGAAGATCCTTCTAGAAGAGGAAGCTTCTATTAGGTCTTCTTACATCTGCCTTATTCTATTTTATTGAAAGGCCTTATTAATATTGACCTTTATTACATCCGAATATATTGATCTACCTATGTGCAGGTTAGGACCCTAACATGTCCTCCCCCTTAAAAAAAACCTTGTCCTCAAGGCTTGATATGTGGAAACTGCTGCAGAATGGTAGTTGGTTCCCAAGTGGCATTTGCTGGATTCGTATCTTTCCACTAGACTAGCACTTCCTTGATGGTTCGCTGACGTAGGCGATGCTCACGCTGGTCCAAAACTGCTTCTGGCTATAGCCAAATAGATCCTTCTTCAGCTAACTCGTGAAGGTTGGTTTGAATTTGGCACCTGGTTTCAATCACCTTCTTTAAGCATGAAACATGAAAAACTGGATGTAGTTTCGACTGACTGGGCAGAGCTAACTGATATGCGACTTGTCCCACATGCTTGAGAACTATATAAGGACCATAAAATTTGGGTGATATATTCTAACAATGCTCGGCCTTGAGGGAAGTTTTCTTGTATGGTTGTAGTCGCATAAACACCTAATCCCCTTCTACAAATTGATGTTCAGAGCGACCTTGATCTACTTGTTGCTTCATGCGATTTTGTGCCATGACCAAGTTCTTTTTAAGGGTACGAAGAATATCCTCTCGAAATGTAAGTGTTTGGTCAACCACTTGGACCTTAGAGGTACCCGGTAAGTATGAGAGAACTGAAGGTGGCTTCTATCCATATACCACTTCAAAAGGAGTCATGCGAGTAGCTGTATGGTAGGAGGTGTTGTACCACCATTCGGATAGGGGTGGCCATTTAGCCCACTGATGTTGTTTTTCAGAGGAAAAACACCTCAGATATATTTCCAAACACTTGTTGACAACTTCCGTTTGAACATCATTCTGGGGATGATAAGTTGTGATGAGATGCAATTGGGTGCCCTGGAGCTTAAACAGTTATTGCCAAAAATTGCTTGTGAAAGTTGGGTCACGATCAGAAATAATAGAGTGAGACATGCCATGAAGCTTTAAGACCTGGTCCATGAAAATTTGAGCCACTGTGGATGCAGTAAATGGGTGTTGAAGAGAATAGAAATGAGAATACTTGGAAAGGCAATCCACAACTACCATTATGATTGATTTATTCCCTGATTTGGGTAACCCAATAATAAAGTCCATGGAGATATCCTTCCAAATAGTCGGTGGAATCGGAAGCGGTTGTAGTGTGCCTGGAGATTTGACTGTTTCTCCCTTGTTGCATTGACACCCCTCACATTCAATGAAAAAATTACGGATGTCTTGTTTCATACCATCCCAGAAAAAAGAATGTTTGACGATGTCATATGTTTTGGTGAACCCTGAGTGCCCCGTTGTGGGTGTAGCATGAAGCTTAGAAAGTACCAGGGATTTAAGATTTGATTGTTTACTTAAATACAAATTACCTTTGTATCTAAGCTCATCTTAGAGCCAAGAGTACCCTGGGGGAGCCGGAGCCTTGGTCTGCAATTGCTAGATCAGATGCAAACTTTTGGGATCTTGAAGCCATTCCTGGCACACAGCTTGGAGCCAATCGGGTACAATGAAGGAAAGAGAAAAAAGGGATCCTTCTTCTTCATATTTTTAGGACAGTGCATCTGCCACTATATTGTCTTTTCCCTTCTTGTAAATGATCTCATAATCATAACCAAAGAGCTTAGTCACCCATTTTTGTTTCTCCTGGGATGAAATGCATTATTCCAAAAAGTACTTGAGGCTTTGATGGTCGGTCTTGATTTGGAAGAGTTGCCCCAAGAGATAAGGGTGCCATAGATCAATGACATGCAGAATAGACAACATTTCCTTTTCATAAATGGGTTTTCCCAAATTCCTTTCAGACAGTTGCTTGCTGGTGAAGGCCAAAGGTCGACCCTCTTGCATAAGGACAATGCCGATTCATTTCCCCAAGGCATCACATTCCAACACAAAGGTCTTTGTGAAATCAGGAAGGACTAGAACCAGAGTGGTGCACATGGCCGTCTTCAAGGTTTGAACATCTTGAGCAACAACTGGAGTCAAAGTGAAAGAGTTCTTTTTGAGGAGAGTAGTGAGAGGTGTTGAAATCTTCCCATAGTTCTTAACAAACTTGCGATAATACCCTGTTAAGCCTAGAAATCCATGCAAGCTTTTGAGAGTCTTTGGGTGCGGTCAATCTTGCATAGCTTCAATATTTTTCAGATCCACCCTGACAGCATCCTTTCCAACCAGATGACCCAAGTATTCGACTTCAGAGGCACCAAAAGCACATTTAGACTGTTTCAGGAAAAGTTGGTGTTGGGAGAGGAGATGGAGGACTTGATCCACATGAGTAAGATGGTATGTCCAGGTTTTTCTATAGATGAGGATATCATCAAATAAAACTAAGACAAAATGATGGAGAAAGGGATGGAAGACATGATTCATGAGGCTTTGGAAGGTGGAGGGGGCATTACACAAGCCAAAGGGCATGACCAAAAGCTCATAGTGGCCCTCATGAGTGCAAAAGGCCGTCTTGGTAATGTCTACCTCTTTCATACGCATCTGGTGATAGCCCGAGTGAATATCAAGTTTAGTAAATAATTGGGCACCACTCAATTCATCCAGGAGGTCATCAATGAAAGGAATGGGAAATTTGTCTTTACTGGTCAGTTTGTTGAGGGCATGGAAGTCAGGGAACATTCTCCAAGAACCTTATCTATTTAGGACCATGACTATATGAGAAGAGTAAGGGCTCGTACTAGGGTGGATAACGCTTGCAGTAAGGAGTTCCTAGACCATTTTCTCAATTTCATTTTTTTGTGAAAAGGGGTGGCGATATGGACAAATATTGGGAGGAAGGATTCTGGGTACAAGGGGAATGGAATGATCATGAACACCACGAGAAGGAGGGAGGCCTTGGGGAGTGGAAAATACCGTTTGATGTTTAGAAAGGAGAGCTTGGAGGTCATGTGGCACCAGGGGTGTCTCTGTTGCTTGAATGGCATGGAGTTGGGCAATGACACTAGAATGACCTTTTTTGAGCAGCTTTTCCATGCGATGGGAACTAATGACATCAGGTGAACCAACAATGATGCCTTGGAATTTATATTGGTGGACTTCCTGGTCAAATTACATGGTTAATGCCTTAAACTCTATGAGAATGGGAGCTAAAGTTCTTAGCGAATATGAACCCAACACAATGTCACAACCACCCATGTCGATAGCAAACATATGGGATTTTAGGTGGTAGTCATCGATTTGGAGACGCACATTTTCACAGCGCCCTCCACATTTCATGGAACCACCATTGGTAATCATGATTTGGAAATTGTTGAAAGCATGGATGTAGCAATGAGTTTCTTGGGCAATGCGGCGATGAATAAAATTATGGGTGCTTCCACTATCAACTAGAATGATGACCTTCTGATGCTTGATGTAACCGATTAACTTGAGGGTTTGGGGAGTGGAATATCTAGTGAGAGCATTGAGGGAAATGATGGGTTCAACTTCGGGAGGGTCTGAGGGAGGGGTTATGTTAGTGATTTTAGGTGACTCAGATACAAGGGGAGTTTCAACATCCTCTTCTGAAATAGCCTTAGAGATGGCCATAAAAAGATTTTTTTCCTTACACTTGTGGCCCAGGAAATATTTGTCATCATAATTATAACAAAGGCCTTTGAGTTGGCATTCAACCATTTCATCCTTGGTCAATTTTTGGATTTTTAATGGGGCAGAGGGAGTAATGGGAGTGACGGGTTTAGGGTGAGGGATAAAGGAGGGTTTTCGATTTTGAGATGATACCACCTGTTGTGCTTCTTTAGCTCTTTTAGTAGCCTCCACCCAAGTCGAGGGTCTAGCCATGAGGACATGGGCCCGAATCTCCTCCTTGAGGCCACTGATAAAACACTCTCGAAAGAAAGCATCAATCATGCCCTCTGTTCAAAAATCTAGCCACTCAAAGGAAGCTATGAAGTCTTCTACAGTTCTAGATTGTTTTAGCTTTGTCAAATGTCCCAAATGGTTGGTGTCTATGTCAAAGCGTTCATAAATCTCAGTCACAAATTGGGTCCAAGCAATATAACCTTGACGGGAATTTTTTCTCCATTGCCACCATTTCCAACGTTCTTGATCTAGATGGAGAACATCATACCAAAGTTTGGACAAGTCATCTGTAATGTCGTATAAAGAGAAATAGTGTTCCATTTGGGTTACCCAACTAGTGGGGTCTGAGCCATCAAATTTGGTCACGTCCACCTATAGAAGGCGTATGTCATGTTGAAAGTGATGGGACTGAAAGGTATGAGAATGGGAGGAAGTTTCGCCTTCATTCTTTGGAGGTGATTCAGAGAAATGGTCATCTATAGGGATTTTCAGTTTGGTGCAGAGTGATGCAAAGATAGATTCAAGTTGGGTGGTCATTTCTTGTTTGACTTCCTCCATTGAGGACTACATGGTTGTATTTATGGTAGCATTGATGGATGAATCAATGGAGACAATAGTAGCACTGAGTTGTTTCACTTCTTTTTTAGTTTCAAGGAAACCAGATTGCATGGTGTTGAAGCGAGCTTCTAGGTCTTGGCTATGGGTATGGGCCATGAGGATGGGTGAACTGAAAAGGGGAGGGTGGGGTCAAAATTTTTTCCAAAAAAATATATGGATGAATGTGACAAGGGCGGAGAGATGAATCCAATGGAATAGGTCTCAAATAATGGTGAAAACATTTCCAGAATTTTTTTATTTTTTATTTTACATCTGCGGAGTTATACTCCGATCTGAAGAATACTACAGTGATGAAATCCCCAAATTCTTAACTAGAAAGAGATGTGTATTTACTTGTAAACCCAAACATATTCACGCGACAATAGATCTGGTCTGTTTTAATTTGTTTTATGTTTCTGTCCCCCAAGGGTTAGGTATTCAAGGGTTCTACAGACAAGGGTTTTCCCTATGCTATAACTCTCTGATATACGTGTGGGGTCCAACAGTAGTACTCAACCCAATATCTCAGGGCACTAACTAAGGAGGATAGACCGTACCCTTAGTCTTACTACCTGACTACCCATGTACTAGAGAGTATCTTCCCGAGTGCTATTCTTGGTGACACTATAGCAGTTTGGTGTCCGATAGGTTTATCTAAAGAGGGATTCAGGAAATCTAGGCTGATCCATACACAGGTGTTGTCTGATGCGCTACCACTCGAAGGGGTACCAACAAGGGTTACAAGGGTGGCCAACAGATGTGCTCTTAAGAACCACTTGTATTTCCTACGTGTATGAATCCCTCAACAACGGGTTTATGTGCGTAATGATAGATCTATGTGGCTTAAAGATGCCAGAATATGTTTCTACCCTAAAAAAAAATACCCACAATTTCTGCCAAGGAAAGTGCTCTGATACCACTTGCAAGATACCAGATATAATAAATATGCAGAACAAAAATAAAATGCTAGAAATGGCAGA
>ML776557.1:362791-374079 GCA_009831015.1 Picea engelmannii | reverse complement strand
TCCATCATCAATTCATCATGTAAAACATAAACCCTATTTGTCTTTCAAAGTACACAAATTGGTTCACATAAGTTTTAAGTTTGTATCGTCATTTCTTCATTTTTCTTTCAAGTTCTACATTGTATATACAATATATGTGTGTCATATTTGTGATGAAAAATACCTCTTTTTTCGTTCATTGTTTAATCAACCCCATACAAATATGTCCTTGCAATAGTAGATGCGAGAATGTGTGTACTGTCGAACGAATTTTAAAAGGAACAAAAGAAAGACATTGTACTAGGAATAGACATGGGAATTAGTGACCTGTGAATGGGGCCAACATTGAAATTTTTTCAAACTGTTTCTATATGCAATGAAATTTGAAATAGATAGACTACTCACATGCGTTAATGATATGGGAGGGTTTTTGGACTCAAATTTGACTCATGCACCTGCTTGTTTCCATAATCAACTCATCATGTAAACCATAACCCCTATTTTTCTTTTAAAGTACAAAAATTGGTTGACACAAGTTTTAAGTTTGCATCAACCTTTCTTCATTTTTCTTTCAGGTTCTACATTGTATAAAAATGTATGTGTGTCATAGTTGTGATGAAAAATCCCTCTTTTTTTGTTCATTGTTTAATCAACACCATAAAAATATGTCCTTGCACTACTAGATGTGGGAACGTGTGTACTGTCAAATTAATTTTAAAAAGAACAATGAAAAGACATTGTACTAGGACTAGACATGGGAAACAATGACCTGTGAATGGGGCCAATGTTGAATGTTTTTCAAATTGTTTCTGTATGCACTAAAATTTGACATGGATAGACTATTTTCATGCCTTAACAATATGGGAGGGTTTATGGACTCAAATTTGACTCACAAACCCACTTGTTCCCATCATCAATTCATCATGTAAACCATAAAACCTATTTTTATTTCAAAGTACACAAATTGTTTGACACAAGTTTCAAGTTTGCATCAACCTTTCTTCATTTTTCTTTCAGGTTCTACAATGTATATACAATGTACATGTGTCATAGTTGTGACAAAAAATCCCTTTTTTTTCATTCATTGTTTAATAAACACCATAAAAATATGTCCTTGTAGTACTAGATGTGGAAATGTGTGTAGTGTCGAACTAATTTTAAAAGTAACAATGAAAATACATTGTACTAGGACTAAACATGGGAAACAGTGACCTGTGAATGGGGCCAATGTTGAAATTTTTTCAAACTATTTCTGTATGCACTAAAATTTAACATGGATAGACTATTCGCATGCCTTAACAATATGGGAGGGTTTGTGGAGTCAAATTTGAATCACACACCCATTTGTTTCAATCATAAATTCATCATTTAAACCATAAACCCTATTTTTCTTTCAAAGTACACAAATTGGTTGACAGAAGTTTTAAGTTTGCATCATCCTTTCTTCATTTTTATTTCAGGTTCTACATTGTATATACAATGTAGGTGTGTCATAGTTATAATGAAAAATCCCTCTTTTTTTTGTTCATTGTTTAATAAACACCATAGAAATATGCCCTTGCAGTACTAGATGCGGGAACATGTGTACTTTCGAAATAATTTTAAAAGGAACAATGAAAATACATTGTACTAGGACTAGACTGCATGGGCAACAGTGACCTGTGAATGGGGAAATCTTTGAAATTTTTTCAAACAGCTTCTGTATGCACTAAAATTTGACATGGATAGACTATTCACATAACTTAATTATATGGGAGGGTTTATGGACTCAAATTTGAATCACACACCCACTTGTTTCCAACATCAATTCATCATGTAAACCATAAACCTTATTTTTCTTTCAAAGTTGATCTAGGGGGTAATTTTTCATTGAGAATTTGACCGATCCAAAATTGGAAATAAATGGTACAATGACATAGATCTCGTCGACATGAATCCAATGATGCAAAAATCACTTCAAATGGACTTCGTATGAAGAAGTTATGGCCATCTGAAGTTCAAGACAAATAACTAAAAAAAGTCAAAGTCAAAGTATAGGGGTGCTGACGTGGCAGATTGATAGAGTGACACATGGAAGTACGGACTGTACAGATGGGTGACATGGCAGTTGGGTAGAGTGACACCTGGCAGTATGGACCTGTACAACAGATGATGTGTACCTGTACGGTTGATGAGGTGGACCAATGAGAAGCTGCCACGTGGCAGTTCCCAATTGGCCAAGTTTGGAAAAATTTTATGGAATAGGCTCGGTGGGGTTCAACCCCTCAACCTCCTCTCCATTAACCAACTAGATGTGGGAACGTGTGTACTGTCAAATTCATTTTAAAAAGAACAATGAAAAGACATTGTACTAGGACTAGACATGGGAAACAATGACCTGTGAATGGGGCCAATGTTGAATGTTTTTCAAATTGTTTCTGTATGCACTAAAATTTGACATGGATAGACTATTTACATGCCTTAACAATATGGGAGGGTTTTTGGACTCAAATTTGACTCACAAACCCACTTGTTCCCATCATCAATTCATCATGTAAACCATAAAACCTATTTTTATTTCAAAGTACACAAATTGATTGACAAAAGTTTTAAGTTTGCATAAGTATTTCCTCATTTTTCTTTTAGGTTCTACATTGTATATACAATGTATGTGTGTCATAGTTGTGATGAAAAATCCCTATTTTTTCGTTCATTGTTTAATGAACAACATACAAATATGCCCTTGCAATACTAGATGTGGGAACATGTGTACTGTTGAACAAATTTTAAAAGGAACATTGAAAATACATTGTACTAGGACTAGACATGGGGAACAGTGACCTGTGAATGGGGCCAACGTTGAAATTTTTTCAAACTATTTCTGTATGCATTGAAATTTGACATGGATAGACTATTCACATGCCTTAATGATATGGGATGTTTCTGGACTCAAATTTGACTCACACGCCCACTTGTTTCCATCATCAATTAATCATGTAAACCATAAAACCTATTTTTCTTTCAAAGTACACAAATTGGTTGACACAAGTTTTAAGTTTGCATCAGCCTTTCTTCATTTTTTTTTTCAGGTTCTACATTGTATATACAATGTATGTGTGTCATATTTGTGATGAAAAATCCCTCTTTTTTTCATTCATTTTTTAATCAACATCATAAAAATATTCCCTTGCAGTAATAGATGTGGGAACATGTGTACTGTCGAACAAATTTTAAAAGGAACAATGAAAAGGCATTGTACTAGGACTAGACATGGGCAATAGTGACTCGTGAATGGGGCCAATGTTGAATTTTTTCAAAGTGTTTCTATATGCACTAAAATTTGACATGGATAGACTATTCACATGTCTTAATGATATGGGAGGGTTTATGGACTCAAATTTGACTCACACACCCACTTGTTTCCATCATCAATTCATTATGTAAACCATAAACCTTGTTTTTCTTTCAAAGTACACAAATTGGTTTTTTATTATTTAAAAGGAGGGTTATGGTGAAGTGGGGGTACTGAGTTAGGAATATGATTGTGAAGTAATAATAAAAAAGCAAATCAAAATGAATGTATAAATAAAACACAAAAGAACATAATACAATAGATATATTAATATATGTGGTTCACCCAATATGATATACGCCCATGGAAAAACAACTAATCCTTCCTTTATTTCGTCCATCAAAATGAAAAGATAACACCTAAAACACATCTGTTGCAACCTCCTCTGAACTCTCTCATATCATCCTCTCTTAGACACAATATAATATCTCACACCACACAACCGTAAGATCGAATCTGTAACCAATGTAATACTACTTGTCGAGGTATTAATAGAGGTGTATAAGGGTGTCCAACTAGATGAATCCACGTGTATTCCCTACATGTATGCTTCCCCGACCACAATTTTACCTACTAAAAGATATAACTTTGTGTTTAAATATGTTAGAGCACAAATCTAAAATTCAAGCACATGTTGGCATAGGAAAGATATTTGATACCACTTGTGAAGTACTTGACCAATAAAAACAATGATTATTGAACAATTATTTAAGAAATATAAACTAAAATAAAGTAAATAAGGGAGACAATAGTAAATAACCTGTAGAATATAACCCTTGTATTGATAATCCATGAAAGAGATAGAAATGTTCACTAGCCTCTTCAAAAATGAAACATCCTTTGAACAAAGCTCCAATATAATAACAATGCTTTATAGAACACTACATAGCCTACTATCTCTATAAATAGTTTTTATGTAGAAAAACCCTAATGACTTGTGGTCCCCTCAGTGATGAGTACCTACCACTTAGTGGGCCATATTTGATAAGAATGACCCTCTTAAATTGAAGGGCCTTTATTAAAACATATTCCCTCATCCATTAATTACTAACTCATAAGTACCCCAAAGTAGGAAAGTTAGAGTAGGGCCCTAAAAAAAATATGATACAAAATCCATGAACCGTTCAAAGTATATCTTTTGTTATATAGCATAAATATAATATTTTACCTACATACACACCTTCTCACTCATAATTATGGTCAAAAATAATAAAACTTCACTTTTCTTTTTATTTCTAAAGGGTTTATCATAATAAGTTTATGATTGAATTTCTTGCACATGAAATTCATGTCTCAAATTATATCCATTATGTTTTAAGACTTTTCTTTTGGTATGTATAAACAAATTTTATTGATCAACTAAGAGATATGAATTCCAAATCCACGTTAACATGGCATGAGTGTCCACTTTAAGATGGGAATACATATTTGAACTTTGTACCTCTCCCATGTAAAATAAAACGACTTTACCAATTTGTCATAGAGTAATCACCCCTATAAGAAAATTAGCAGTTAAGGAGAATAAAGGGATGGAATTTGGTCCACATATGTGTGTGTGTGTCATTATTTTTATGTGTACATCACACACTCAATCACTACCTTATGTGCCATATAGATACTTTAAGATGTTGGGTAAATATATCATTTTGTAGGTCATAAGGAAACCATGGAGATGGGATTTGGTCTACACATATATGTATGTAAATAGTAATCACACATGAATTATGATCTAATGGTCACTAATCCAATTGGAATCAAGGAAATGAAGCAACAAAGGGCTGACCTCAGACTTCCTCACCAACCTCTACATTCATTCAATGATTATGTTTCTAAGTTAATAGAGGTATATGACTTCATTTGAGGCATATGATGGAAAATGACATGATATATTAGGTTTACACTTGGTAATAGAGTATTACTTTCACATAAGTCCCATTTCCTCTTCCCCTCTAATGGAATTAGATCCCCTCTCTTTCTTTCTACAACCATCTTGGACCATTATATATTATATTCCAGCATTAATGTTTACATAGCTTCATTTCATCATGGAAAGCCTACTACATGGTACATAAAATATATCTACATCATATGCATTCTTAGCCATTCACTAGTCGTGCCTTAGCCTTGAGCTCCACACTATAAGGAATCCATATTATCATGTGTACATTATTTATAAATTGAACCATTTATTTAATCTCACTTGGATCATCTCCTATTATTATAACCTCATATTTACAAATTACACATAAAATAATCTGATACATTCTAGGAGTCAAAACCARGGTGTTGCATGAACATGAATAGTTGGTGCAATGTTGTGATCARAAGACCTTATTTTTCTTTCCAATGGATTAATAAGTTTTGTACATTTTTTTTACTAAAGATTTGGGTCAACACAAGAAATTGAGAACTAMTCCATTTTAGATTTAACACTTAGAAATAAATATCCTTCCATGCTACATAAATATTATTCATCTAAGAAGCCATGAGTGTGGGGTATCTATTATATCAAAGTTACCCTAGGACTTGCATTTGGTCTCACCCATTTTCACAAGCACATACATAAAATTTAACATGTGTAACTCCTAACAATCCCTACAACCCTTAACTCCTTACCTTAAAGACCCTATAAAACCCATAACCTCTATGACCCATATCCATTGAACTCTATAATTTGAAACACAACCCCTATAAGGACTATTATTCTAATCCCTAACCAATAAAACCATTAACTCCTAACCTCTATAAACACTAGTATTCTACTCTCTAACCACTAAAATTCTAAATTGAAATGAACTCTAAACTACTATGAACCATAACCCTATGACCTGTCATCCCTAACATATAATACCCTTGACTCATACAATCCCTAATCCATGTAAATCCTATAATCCTAAATTCATGTACATGTACTCTCTATAATTCATATCTCTCTATCCTTATAACTTCTTATCAATATCATCGTTTAATTACTATCACAACTAACCCTTAATTCTCTCAATTTCTAAACCCTTGGTTGTAATAACCCTTAACCTAAAAAATATTTAATGCAAAATTTGTAACCCCAATAATGCCTACAACCCATAAACCCCCCTAAGGAATATACCATTTAACATGTATAATTCCTAACCATTATAGCCACTTACCCTAAAACCACTAATAACTACAAATCCCAAGCTATATATCCCTTAGAAAATCTAACCTATAAACTATAAAACTCAACCATTGACCCTCATAACCCCTTATACCTAACCCCTATAAGCCTTAACAAATAACCCATCTAAATCTTATGTTATAACTCATAATACCTTAAAAATTTAACTTGTATCACTCCTAACCTATAACAATTATATAAATCCCTTATGACCCCTAACCATCATCCCTTATAACCTCTAAAACATATAATCATTAACCTCAATGATAATCCCTAACTCACATAACCCATATAATGCCTAAACGCCAACCTACATATAATTTATATTAATTTTAATTTATATAATTTATATTAATTATATTTATAATTTATATATTTATATTATATTTTGTTATAATTAATATAATATATATTATATTGTTTAATATGAAATAACAAAATATAAACAAAAATTGAACGAAACCAAACTTGTTAGCCTACAATGCGAGTGATAAAGTCGCGGGATACCCTAGCTAGCCCACAATGCGAGTGTAAGAGGAGACCCTGGTGATAGAGAATGCACTAGAGGATAGTGTGAGAAGTAGAGGATACACTATCTAGCCTACAATATGAGAGACAGAGACAGATACCTTAGCTAGCCCATAGTGTGAGCATAAGAGGAGACCCTAGAGACAAAGGATACACTAGAGGACAATGTGAGCAACAGAGGATGCACTAGCTAGCCTATAGTGCGAGTGACAGAGCCAAATACCCTAGCTATCCCACAGTGCGAGTGAAAGAGGAGACCCTAGCGACAAAGGACATGAACAATTCTGCCAAAATCGGTAACTGATCTCTTGCCTTATTTTATGAAATCACTTTCCAACATCACCCCTTGACACATACCAATATTGATGGTTAGAGGTTTAAGTTTCACACGTATGGGAGATTTTTGCATGATGGAACTCAACCCTCTAGACACATTTTATGCTCGGAGACCAAGATACATGAAAATGAGACACACTTCCTAAATCTGGGTTATGATCTTTGCAAGTCTAAGTTGGTATTTTAGATTGCATCCAAGCTATTTGAATAAATTTCTCTATGAAAATTCCTAGATTCACATAAAATCCTTAGGAATATTTGTTTGCAATATGGTTTATATTGACATTAGAAAGTGAGTACACTTGGAAATACAAATTCTCCGTTATGAAAATAAATTTAGAGATTTGTGTTTAAATTTTATATTTGTTTCCAATGTCAAGTTGATTATATAAGGTTTCATCTGAACTATTTGATGAAACAGGTGAATGAAATTGTCTACATGAATGAGCAAAATCTTATCATTGGTTTTTTTATATGATTGTGTTAAGGCTTAGAACATGATCTAGAACCCTTATCCATTACCATCCTTTGGGGTATGCTTGGTATGTTGATACATGTTCAAGTAAGGTCTCACACTAATTAAAGTTGTAATGCAAAACACTTACAATTTGTACCAAGAAAATAACTTGTAGGAGGTACCTATTTTACTAATTCATTTGTTGCATATTGAAGGTTTTTTATTGTTGGAGTTTATTCCAGCGTCATACCCTATTGGTTTACCTCTTATTTGAGCTAGAAGGAAAGCTACAACATTCCAACCTCCCTTTGTCCCTGGAGTTTATTCCAACCTCCCTTTCTTTGTGTTCATTCCCTCTCTCTTGGCCTCCCTATATTGTTGACATCCTCACTTAAAGTCACCTTTTGTGTGCCCTTGTTGTTTCTACCTCACCTTGGTTATTTTCATGTCCTTGTGGTCTTGCATATTTTATTTTCTTATGGCCATGCTATGCTTTCCATTTAGTTATTAAGTTTTAGTTCTTATTTCTTCTTTCTTTCTATATTTAGTCATCTATCATTCCTTTGTTGGATACTCCATAATTATTCCCACCTTGCATCACACTCTTAGAAAGTGGATCCATTTTCTTCACTATTTCCTCCATCATTTCTACATCTTGCATCTGATACATAGCATATTAGTACCTGACCATATATAATCCATCTTAGTACATTTTGCATCTGAGCATATATGATCCCAAAACAAGATTCTACCTCTCGACATGGCACTTCCCTAATACACGATATTTCATATCAACAAGACACTTCTATGAAGCAAAATGTATGTTCTCAACTTAACACTTTTCCTTCTCAACCCAAATATGAGTCTAAATTATATACATTTGGAGTATTTCCCCAACCCATTAGTGGGATGATGTGCCTCTTGATCCCATCAAAACTTCATCCTATTTCATAGGTAGTATTAACATGGCCTCTAAAAACTTATATAATGAGTCCTTTATAGCACACTTTAACTACAATGGGTGGTATTCATTTAGCTACCAATATTACATCGATGCCTCCTCCTCCTCACACAATCCCTCAATGACCAAGTGACATTATTCCTTGTATTTTTCCTATGTTGGAACCTCTTCCTTTACAATATATCATTCCTCCTTCACCCATGGAATCTACCAATTCTTTCTATTTTTCATCCAAGATCCCTTAGGCTGGAATTCCTATCCTTATTCATAGGGAAATCCATCCTACTACCCATCCATTTGATGGTTCTTTCTGGATAGTCTTACCCATCTCTTTCTACTCCATTATCACCTTGATATTCTTAGGGTAACACCTACTCTCCTTGTTTTCTTCCCCCCTTCCATTTTTCCAGTCCCCTAATCATATCCTATCATACCTTTATTATTCATGTCTCTTCTTTACCTTATCCTTAATATTCCCAGGGAAAGGTTTTCCTCTCTTCCTTGTCTTATCTTTTATTTTATTCACAACCTATTTCCTCGATCCATTCATCTTTTATTGTATCCCTTTAGTTCATTATCTTGAGTAGGGTTGAATTCAAGGTGGCATTCCTTAGTTGAGACTAATCACCACTCCCTTGCTATATTCCCTAAGAGGTTATCTTTGAAGGTTGCATCTTGTAGCCTATAGCTATAAGTTCACCTTCATTTCCATGAAATTTCCTTCCTCTCAATTCTCTCCTCCTACCTTTGATGGTGCTTAATTAACTTTGTTTCCTTATGTTCCTTTTCCATCCCCATGCTAACATATTCACCTCATTCCTTCAATGATGCCTTTCTAGAATCAATGGCACATGCCATCATTAATGTCACCTTACAATTAATATTACTGCCTTAAATGGTTCCTTTCCAAAATATTGATAATATCACCTCACCATAATCAATTCCTTTGATTGTTACTTTTAACATCATAACTTGATGTCTTCATTCATGTCACCTCATGATAATTCCACCTCTAAAGCCCTCACTAGTTGTAGGTTAGCATTTCCAAATTTCACCCTCCCTCATAATATTTGTTTCCTCTCACCTCTCTTTCCTTCACTAGTTCAACCCTAGTGTGGTATCCTCTCACCTCTTGTCTCCTCTCTCTTTCGCATTTGCTTGAATGGTGTGCTATCATGGTAATTGTTGTCACTATCCCTTTCATACTCAAGGAAATTTGTTAATCTTTTTTTTGTAGGAACATATATTTCTTGGGTACTAATATCACCATGTTTACACCTCTTATATCTTGGCAAGGTTAAGAATTTCCAGAGAACATAAAACTTTGAAATCCTTATGTGACATTCCTCTTATGAAACAAGGATTTGTATCATTTTTTCTTTATTACATTGTTCTTTTCAGTGTTTGACACAAACACATTTATTCACAACACGTGGGTTCATAATTAAAAAAACACCTTTATGAATGAACGTGAAAAGATATTGGTCAACAAGGTGAAGCCCCCGTGACAATTATGAGTATTTAAGATGCGTATGGTGGTCTCTATAATCATAAAATTTTACTATGTTAGAAATGATGGCATTTGATTCAATGTTGTATAGGTGTACTAAGTGAACTATGACATTTGCATGGTATTTTTAAAATTTGGGTCATTTTACTTCCATTTATTTGGATAACTAGCTCATACTTTTTGTCATTAGCAGTGCACACATAGTAATCTATCAAGAAATTATTTCTTTGTTAAAACCTCTTGTTCCTTCCCATATCTAGCTTTCATTGAAGTTGAAATTCTTACATTTCCTTTTCCTTTTGCATGGTTTAAAGAGTTGAGTCGAAACACCATCAGTTTCATGACCACTCCTTTGAGTAACAACAACATAAAATAAACCACTAATTAAAATTTATCTAGAAACTTTTCTAGGGCTCTTCAAACCCATCTTATCATAGGTGTAGATATTTGGAATACAATTGTGAGAATAGCTTTCCAAAGTTTCTAAACAAACATAAAGATTTGAGTTAGGGAGTGAAATCCAATTGCTATATCATTGACTTTGGGAAGCCCTTATAATACAAGGGTCAAGCATGAGGTCGGATTGGGGCCAACAAAGTAATAAACCTTGCTTTCTTGGTATTGGCGTCAACTGTCAACTTTCCCCCCTCTACTTTGGTATAGTATGTGGTACCATACAGGCCATAATCATTTAGACTTCCTACCCAAGTTGAAAGCACGGGGACGGTGGTGTTGTACCTAGGATCGACGTTGGCTAGACTCACTTGAACTCCTTGGAGGGTTTCCTATTGCTCGGTGAGGTAACTTGCACCAGGGCATTAGTTCATTAAGAAGGTTGTCAACATAACTTTCCCACCCACCGAAACTCATCCCCTTCGTACATCGATCCTTCAATGTTGGATTCCATCACCAACTAGCGCTTCTTTGTGAGAAGGTTTGTTTGCATGCTTGACTTCCAGATTAATTAGCATGTGTTGTTTTTTCTTTTTAGTCGGGCTTAGGATTGAGTCTGTGTCTAATGGCATCAGTTCC
>ML776557.1:225000-310291 GCA_009831015.1 Picea engelmannii | reverse complement strand
CTCCTTCACCACCGGAAGGTGTTCTAGACCTTCTGCTACTCCCTTTTCGTTGAGCGCAAGGATCGCATAAAGCTTGCACCCCTTGCGCATACTCTTCCGTAACTGTAAGGAAGAGACGAAACTCAGGGATACTCCCTGGTTTCATCCTACTATCACACGTGTTTGTCCTTCATCATCGACTAAGCTCAACCATTTCGTCTCACAGTTGAGTATCGCCTCATGCGATTCCAACCAATCCATGCCGATCACGACGTCATAAGATCCTAAGATCGTGGCGTATAAGTTGACCCTCGTGACAAACTCTCCCCGGTTAAGGGCACAGCCCGTAACCTTTCATCCAACCTTCTGTTTGGCTCCCGAAGCCATCTCTACGAAGCTAAACTCGTCCTGTTCGACTGCCTTTACCTTAATCCTTTTCAGCGCTGCACCAGAAATAAAACTCTCAGTAGCACCTGGGTCTATCAAAATACTAAGGGTCTGGTCAGCGACAGTACCTATCGTCTCAAGCACAGTCGATTGGTGCTCTGCCTGACCGTTGTTCACCGCTGCATGAATCCGATGGGCCTTGCCCATATCCCCCACTATAGCAGGTCCGGCTGATCCGAACGCCCTGGTCCTCTCCACAGGACAGTCGCGCTGGTAGTGTGGCTCCCCACACGTCCAACACCCCTTGTTCGGCCCAGTAGTCCTGGTGCCCGAAGTAGAGGATGATTGCCCACCGGCCTGAAACCCTGGTCTATTCTGCTGAATTGGTCTAAACTGTTGTTGTTGCAGGCGACATTGTTGCTGCTGCGGTGGTCCTCGGTAAGGTGTCTGATGCTGAGGCGGCGGTCGTCGAGGTGTAGTGAACGCAGATCCCCTCTGGAAACCACGATACCCTGGCGTGTGTCTCACTGGTGCTTGCTACTGCGGTGTACCAGATGAGCCCTGCCCTGTAGGTCTCGATGGAGTCCTGGTCTGACCCCCGCTGATAAGCTCCTCCTCTTCTATGAGGGCCTTCTGGACAACATTGTGCAAGGTTTGAGTCATCAGAATCCTTACCTTTGCACGTAGGCTGCCATTAAGGCCAAATACGAACCTCTTGACCTTGAGCTTCTCAGTGTTCAGATGCGGAGCATACCGGAGCAGCTCCATAAAACGTGCCTCGTACTCGGGCACTGTACGACCTCCCTGTCATAACGCATTGAACTCATTGAGCTGACGCTCGATGAATTCCTCAGAAAGATATCTCTCTCGAAACCATTCCTCGAACAGTTCCCATGACACGTCTTCAACGACCATGTTTAGATGTGGCAGGAGTGTCTTCCACCATAGAAGAGCGCTCCCCTTTAGTTGAAAGACCACCATGCGGACCTTCATGTTGGAGGTATAATCGCGAAGTGCAAAGCACATCGCCATATTCTCCAACCATGCCTCGGAGGCTGCACCATCCGGGGCACCAAAGAACTCAGGAAATTTCACCTTCTCGAGTTCACGGTGAATGCTGCCAGTAATGGCCGGTGCGCGCGGTAGAACCTCAGCAGGTGTCGACGCCCTGGTCTCATCTCTGTCTAATCTACTGATCAGCGCCTCGGACATGCGCTGGAAAGATCTCATCATCCCCACAACATCAGCAACTGTGATCTACTCCTGTCCAAGGGCCTGCTTACCTCCCTGGGGGTTAGACCCCTCAGGAGTGGATGCTGCTGGAGGCGTCGCGCCTCCTCCCCTAGCACCCCGTCGTCTGCCTCCGCGGCGTCCTCTAACCATGATTACCTGCACACAGAGAAGAAGCTCAATCAGCAACAGAATAATCAATACTATCATGTCAACGGAAGTTGTAGCGAATCCCAAGTCGCGGGTTGAACCCGCTCTGATACCATATGTAACAAACTGTGTCGTTACGACAACCATTCTAGTAACAGGTGTAATTTTTTTTTTTTTTGTTAAAGGTGTGTGCGCGCGTGTAGAAGTAGCAACATACTGAACTGTATGACACCACTCAACAATAACAAGACTCAACCACGAAGTTCAGCACAAGAAGATTGAAGGCCTCAAGAAGAAACTGCAACAAATACAACCATAGGCAGAGGTGCACGACGTAGACCTTTATCGACAAAAGTAAACTGACCACCCGCCCATCCTACGCTGCAAGGTTAGGACCTCCAAGACACATAATCAACGCTCAAGCCCATGTTCCCATCGATTTTAACCATTTAAGGTCTCAGGGATGGCGACTGTTCTGAGGAACATGGAGGTGTCTACTTCCCGCCCGATGCAACAGAACAAGCAACTAAATAATCACAACCAAGTACAACATAAAATAAGAAGAACAATTACGTCCCTTACGAAAGGCGCGCGACAAGGACTCTGACAATGAACACCCAAGTTCCACATTAATCAAATGAATCAACAATCCTCATTTACCAACTCCGAGTAGTTTATGGTACATAAATCTAGGACATTCCACTAAGTATGTCTTATCATTATCAATAGATTACACAACCTTACAACAAGATAACCATATCATTTCATCCCTAATCACAATAACGTTGAATAAAATAAAGGTCATAGATCCAACTCTAACCTTGCAATTGGTTGTATGGTACAAGCAACACAATCCATATTCGATGATATATTACAATACGAAATTTAATAACAATGTTTAACTATTTAACAATGTTTAACAATATTACTATCAACACCATATTTAACCATTATAATATACAAAATAAAAAATGATGTCAACTTAAATGAGTAATATTATTCAACAAAATATCTCTAGAACTAAATGATGTTAAGTTTCTCTTTTATAAGATACAACTCTATTTAATGTAACTTAATTATTCAAAGTAAATTCATTAATTTATTTTTGTATGGAGGAAATCTAGGTACATTTATAGCTATTTTAAAGACGTGTATTGTGCCTAAGTTGACATGACACTTGATCCAATATCATAATTCCAAACACTAACAGTGAGATGTGTAACATTCCTACATATAAACCAAAATAGATTAATGTAATAAAATATTAATGTAAAATATTAAATTTAAAAAGAATACTAAGAATAGAGAGAGAACATCCATATTAGTTGGGGATCTTTTAAGTTTCCCTAGATTGTATTTAATTGATTTAACCCTAGAATTGGAGTTAAGGTACTTCTATGTTGGTTTAGCTCCATCTCACTTAAAGGAAAACAATAACAACATTGTACTTTTATGTCCACCATGTTCAAATATAGAAATGAAATTTGAATAATATTTAATCTATTTCCATGCATCTATCCAATAAATAATATTCTTCTTGGGGAATGGTAAACGTCATCGTAATCAAGAAGATAATATAAAATGGATCAATAACCAACTATGCCGTCAATGTTTCATTGATACTATGAAAGTTCTTGGTTGTATAATCTCGAATTAATTGTCTAATAAGAGATTGTGCATCTAGAGACTTGAATCCCTCATAGAACTATGTTAATCATTAATATATTTTAGTGATACATTCCTCAATAATTTCATGGGTTAATTTCTGGACAGTAAGTTCCATTAGAAAAATAACCTCACATTAAAAATAACATCATATATCAATGGCAATATATCATTTGCATATTTAAAAAGGCACTTTTAAAAATATTCAGAAAAGGACAAAAATAACGAGGTTAAAGAAACAGTAACTAATAACCTGGCAATATATATAGAAGAGCTTCACATACAATCGTTGGTAAAAGGTATTCGAAGATTTGTCCTAAGAAGCTGAATCAATGGATTGCCATTTAAATTGGATTGTAAGGCTGAAGGTTGCGCTGGCAGGCTAACAGTAACATCATACTAATCATGCGATCTGGGTTATATAAAAAAAATACAATCCATACGTATTTAGAAATACCTTATCATTACGAAAATTATAAATCAAATTCTGAGCAAGTCATAAACAAAACTATGAAGGTTATAAACATGCGATCTGGTCGTATGGTAAAGACATTCCAAATTCGTATTCAGCCATGCATTACTATTACGGAAATAAAAACAATATTCCGAGCAAACTTTAAATGCCATCCAACTTGTTGGGCCATAAATAAGATCCCGTGGCCTTCGCAATCTGATCGACAAGGGTTGATGAAGACGCCAGTGAATAAACGAATGGAACCGGCACTGCAACAGGCATGGGTTTAGGAGAGACGCACCAGTAATCAACAAAATGGAACCCGCGGTTTCTAAAACCCAAGTGAATCTCACCCCTGAAAATGATCTGGAAATCCCAATCCCGTCGCCCCACTGACTCAACAGAGAAACAATGGACGGAGGAGTCGGAATGCTGGAGAGAGGGTTCTAAAAATCATAAACATAGTGGGACAACTGTAATCAACTGCTACCAGTGGGCACAAGGTAAAGGAGCCAGTTCTGTTTGCAAAAGCAGACCGGAGACGTTTCCAATAACGCTCAGACCCCAGGGATAAAACGAAGCAATGAAACCGAAAAGAATATAGATGCAAGTCGATGAATGCCCAAGTAAGAGAGCAAAAACACGCCCACCGTAATGATGAAAATGCCCAAACCTTCTACCCAAAACATACAATGGTGGTCAAACTCCCCAGAAACTGGCAAATGCAAAACAACAACATTCAAACGCAGATGAAAAGGAAAACACCCCCAATGATCAGTACAAACACAAACATTAAACGTCTACCATGCAGGTTTAAGAAAAACTCCCAATGCATCCGTAGAACGCCCAACAAACAATTGCAAAAACGCTCAATTACAGATGCAAAAATGCCCCAAATACAGTGGCAGAAAAATGCCCCAAACAAAAGAAAAGTGCAGCTCGTTAACCCTTTTAAAATGCAGACCCAACCCCAAAGGCATTGCCAGAAGATGACGAATAACAGAAGATAAATTGCATGCCAGGTTACATTGATTTCCAGACGATAACAATTTACCAGAGGTAAATGAATTGACGGAGGTATTCTAGAGATAACAAGACGAATCGCCATAACAATTAGACGCTAACCATTTATAAAACAAATTGCCAGGAACAAGTTCTTTTTTTCAGCAAGACATCAAAAACAATTTCACTAACCCTTTTTAACAATTTTTCCAAAATTAAAATCATACCTTAGCCACTCGCCCGCTTCAGAGACATCCCGCGCTCCGTGTCGTGTCCCGCACTCCTTGCCGCTACCGCTCGCCGACCGCAAAAGGCTCACCGGTACCTCCCAGCCAAATGCTAGGGGTACTCTGCTTCCCCCTTAGCCCCCCGAGCCGCAAAGGGGCCACACAAGAACCAGAGATAGACTAGGGTCTCAGATCGCCTCCACGGCTGAGCTACCACTCCAACACAGCTGAGATACACCCAACTCATCACAAGAAAATCCGTCAAACCACAATTCGGCAGCGTAACGTTACGCTAACCGTTTATCCCCCTCTTCCTTCCTTTCCCTTTCTTTTATAGAAAAATTGAGACTCACCTACTTTCCTAATTATCAATTAATTAATTTCTAATGACAAACCTCTAAACAATCTCCGCCATCCAAGTGTCACTCATCCCTAGGGTTCTCCAATAATTAAATTCTTTTTAATAAGTAAAAGACTAAATTCCCTCACTCCCCCAAAATCGCTCCTTAAATTTCTCCCAGGGTTTCTAGATCCCCTCTCATGCTTTTAATCACTTCCCTAAAATGAAGTTTTTGAAATTAGTAATTCCTTTAATGTTGATTCCTTTTTGCTTTTTACCCTATGTCTCCTACTTTCCAATTTTTAAGTTTCCTTATTTTTGTTTTTATTTCTTTTTTCTTCTTTTATTCTCTCTTTCCATTATTTATTATTAATATTTTTTTGTTAAACCCCCAAATGATAAAAGCGCTTAATATTCTTTTCAATATATAAACAAATATTATTATTATTATTCTTATTATTATTATTTTGAAATACTAATTTTTATACTCCCCTCCTTGATAATTTTAATTCTCCTTTATAAATTAAACGCCATGGCTTTCACTTAAATTAGCCCCCTCATTACTTTACCCCCTTTACTTTTAATAAGACTTTAATTAATACCCAGGAGGGTTTTAGTTTATGCCCTATGTTTATTTTTGTAGGATCTTTTCTTAGGGCTCGTCAAAATTCGTCTTAGAGAAGTTTTAATTTAGGTTTTGATTTGAAGAGGGAGACAATTTAATTAGGGGAGTCGTTTTTAAGAATTTTATCAGGCGTTAAGATCTAGGGTCATCTAGGTTGTCTCATCATCATCATCAATGCAACGTGCCCTTCAGGACGCACTACGTGCTACAAGGGTGCCACTCACCTTGCTTGCTTCGGTTGCGCGACGTGCCCTTCAGGATGCACCACATGCTCCAAGGGTGCCACTCGCTGGCTTGATGGATTGGTAGACTCTATAACCCCTGGAGTCAACACTCCACCAGGTGATCTTGTGGGAGACTAAGGGCTCTAAGGAATAAGGCCCCCACCTTATTGCGCACCCCTTAGAATCATCGTGAGCGACTGTCACAGTCTTCCCTCACGACATCGTGGATCTTCTCGGACTAGGTAATCGTTAACCTACAGTTTGAGCCATGACGGGAGTGCTAGTAGGTTGTGGTAGGGCTACTGTCCACACCTCTCCCTCAATATCTCTGGAACTCGTGTGTGGCCCCTTTACTCCATATGTGAGTCTTGGTCGGCAAGCTATCGTCAGCCTACATCATCAACCACCATGTCAAATCATGTCAACCACATATCATAAAATCAATAGCATATCATCAAAACAAAACAATATCACCGTAAATGAAACGACCCAAATAGCCCACTCCCTGACTCAATCCGGAGTCCAAGGGAGTTCCCCGATGCCTCTGCATCCTCAAGGTCCGAACCCTGCACACTCAATGAAACTGAGTCAGTAGCACCTGTCTACATCAGTGTAGTAAAAACATCCTGTCATATAACTTAACACATCATAATGAAGGAAAAAGTTTATCATCATAAAATCCAGATCACTTTCGAGCAAGTGTCCTCAAAGAATAAGTTTTGTAAGTGCACCAGAGCGGGATGTTACAGCAGCACTTTTATTTCTCCCACCAAGTGACCACGAGCTATGACTCTATGCCTAGCTTTAAGGATGCCTTCGGGATTTGCGGAACAGCGGGTCTCTTTTCCTTTGAAATTGCGATGGGCAAAATGATGGGAGACCCTGATAGTCACCGCATGTTCCCCTACAGATCTTAGGGCTCTGAATTGATTCGGAAATACTGCGGGCCCTGGTGGCCATATGATAACACAAACACCTCTCCTCTGATCTTGCTCTTTTATGACCAAGTGCCAGAACCATGGGCCCGGTCCTGAGCGCTATCGGGAAATCGGGGTTTCCAATGTTGTAATTCATGAGTCCTCAAAACTCGCGATTTTTTGATATCTGATGCGCCTTTTCTCCACGCGCCAGCCCTCGTGGCTCAGATCCTACCATATGACCACTGCCTTTGCGATCGTGGCCTTACCTCCTTTCGAGGCTACTCCTATCGGAGTCTCTGCACTTTCGATGTCACGATTCACAAGTCCTTCAGACTTGTGAATATCCGATCCCCGATGGCTCATTCTGTGCTAGCCCTTTGACTAGGCCCTGGTCCAAGTGACCACTACCATATGCCCTTGAACATACTCTCCATTGGGGTTTCGCGGTTTGGATTTTTGAAGTGCACGATATCCCGATGGCTTCAAGTTCCCCGATGGGCGCTTCCTTGTCGAGACTTTCCTGATGACGCTGATCTCCTACCACGCATCCTTTCTCAGATGGACGGTCTAGATCTCTTTCGCTATTTCTCATGTCCATGATCAGGCTCGATTGACGTTTATGGCTGCGGCCTTTGAATAAAACTCACTTGACCAGCTTTCAAAATCCCACTTCCATGTGTTTAGATCAGAGGCCTCAAATCGGAGAGGAAAACATCCCTGTGGAAGAAATGTCGCTAACATTAGGCTCCATGGGGGATAGAGTCATCCCCGCGATGCTCTAAGAACTCCTTCCGTAGCCTCAATGCCTTGATGTTGGGCTATGGAGTCATGCTCAAACCCCCTGCTGAGAAATACATACCAAAAAGTAAAAGCAACAAAATAAAGCTATGTTCTCAAAGGAGCTTATTTATATACAGTCCTAATGCTAATAAAATATTTTACATGGGCTAGGTGAAAGAAAACTTCTACCATAGCCACTCAAGTAGCTTCCTGGATAGAAGCTCCTTCCTTCTGTCAATGATCCTCAGTAGATGGTGTAACCATGGCAGCAAAACGGTTACACTCTTCAACTCCTCCTTACAGGCTAGAGTTGAGATGAAATAGGGAACCTCCAAGGCATAGGGGAAATGCCACTCCATGTATTCGCTGACAAGGTCATCCAATGAGTGGCCAATTCCAAGAAAATGGCGACAGACGACCTCTTCTGCTACATAGTTGTTCACCTGTGGCCGAATATCTCTAATAAGCACGGGCGGGTGAATAACTGAAAAGGGGTCGCTGATCTCAGGTGGTGGCTACTCACTGACTGGCTCTGAACAAAGAGGAGACTACCCCTCTTGTTCTCTTTCCTCTTCTTGTTGGCTCTCCTCTAGTTCCGATTAATATTCATCATAAATAGGGACCATAGGGTGATTCTGCTTGCTGACTGGCTCTTCAGTATCTTTATAGTGATCGAATGTAGGATAAGCTTGCTGCTCATCATCACTATAATATTCATCAAAGAGGGACTGACCCTTATCTCTATGATCCTCCTCCATGATGGTGCTCCCATCAAAAATATCCGTTTCAGGGACAGTGGGACCCGCTGCTTCTGGTTTCTCATACATAATCTTCTTCCCAGGTAAAAATATATCGTGAGAAACTCCCTAGAGAAAGAGAGGGAACCTCTTCCACAATAATGTCTTCTTTATAAATGGGAAGGTCTCCGTCCTCCAAAACAGGGTTGCTAGGAATATCTGCTTCAACCCGATATTTAGGTGAGCCATCTACCATGGACCACATTTGCTCTACCAACTCATAATCTCCATAGGAGGCGTGTTGATCTTTATGAACATCTAAAAGAACAAACACATCCGATATGATGTTATACGCTTCCATCCTCGAGCTAACACCACTCATATCATTCAACACCTCTATATTTTTACACCAGATGATTTCCTCCACAGTAAGGGCTTCATCACAGACATAGTCTGCTGGGCCAGTAGAGGCTTCACGAAGCAAAGAAAAATCCTTAGAACAATTTTCATACAAACAATCAGCTAGAAAGTACTCTTTATAAAATGAATTGAAAGCTATATGGAAACCTGCTAAAGAACAGATGCTTGCAGAGGGAAGAGATCGACACCAATCAAGAGCGAATCCCTTTAATGAATACCTGAAAATATTAATCTGGACATCCTCATGCGTGATATTGTGTCGGTGAATAGCTTCATGGAAGTCCAGTAAATGCTCAGCTGGTACCTCCCAACTCTTTGCATGAAATTTGGGGAGGAAATCTTCCCAAATGTCTCTATCAGGAAGTGCATTAGGAAAACCAACTATCTAGGAAAAGTCACAGAAAGCAAACCTTTGAGCCAGAATTTTCTCCATATCAAACCAGTGGAGTCGCCAATCGATCCTTGAACCATGGAGTCGCAAGGTGAAAGATGTGCAGCTTCAAGTGTGTCTGGTCCTTGTTCACCATCAAAGGCCAGATCTTAACATTTTCGTTACCCCAGGAAGCTTCTCAGGCTGAGAAAGAAGCCGCTGAAACCTTCTCGAGAAAGCTCCTCTGGGTCAGCTTTCAGGTGTGCCAACAATGGCCACAACTGGAACAGTGATGTCGAAACAATGGAGTCTCCACAGTGGAGTCGCCAGGTGCACAGTAGCAATCTGAATAATTCTGATTTCTGATGCACCTTTAGAATCAGTTGATCGTTGTCATTCTTCCTAGGGAAAATCTTCAACTTCGTCCCCGACAACGACGCCAGAAATGTTGGCGATGGAAGTCACTCCTGGATTGCTAGCAGGAGCAGAGCCCGACGCCCATCAGTTTTATGTCACGATTGTTCATAGATGAGTGATCAAATGGAAGGGAACTCGAAACAGTAGTGTTCCAACTCTGAAAATAGGCCAGGTATGCATGAGAAAGTGAAGTCTTACGTAAATTTCAGACAGTGAGCTGTAGTAAAGGGTGAACAGACGGAAGACTTATGGAGAACAGTGCGAAAGTATGTTATAAACAGTAGGTTCCTAACATATTTTAGAAGAAAGCATCCAAACACAAGGTCTTATTGCATTTAAATACAGAGCACCAGAAAATACAATAATGCCACGATAAATCATTTATCATAACAGAAATGAAACGATTCACACGACTCAGTCAATCACGAACTTCCTAGCATAAGATGAAAAAACCAGACGAGTAAAGAAGAACTGTCTATCATAAAACAAGAAATATCATATACAGATACACAAGCTAGAAACTGAAATAGCTCTTAAAACATTACAATAGGAAGCTCTACTCAACAATCGATGTCCTTACCAAAATGGAGAAAACGCCTACATATACTCAAAAACCACCCTAGTAGAAAAAAGAAAGACGCTGCATTAAACAATTGTGTCTGCATGGCTTCTAACAGTCTGCCCATGCAAACTCAGGACAATCATGTGCCCATGACAGATGCCATCTTAATTTCACATGGCTCCAACAAGGGGGGTAGTTGAACCATTTAAATGTTGAGCTAGCATGTGTAGACCTCCTCTGACTGGTCGCGAACTCGGGCCTGGCTTCTCTGGAAGAATGCGTACACAGGACCCTCCTGATAAGACTGTTGGTTAGACCCTCCAAGCCTTATATTTAAGGAGTGAGGTGAGGTTTCAACCACCTCCTCCTATCTTCATTTATTTTGAGTGAAAACTAGGCTCGAGGATGGGCCCGATGGTAACCGGAAGTCGCGACGGACCTCTCTGCGCAGCTCTTTTATTTCTCCCCCCAAGTGACCATGGGCTGTGACCCTATGCCTAGCTTTAAGGACGCCTTCAGGATTCGCGGAAGAGCAGGTCTCTTTTCCTTTGAAATCTCTATGGGAAAAATGTCGGGAGACCCTGACAGTCACCGCGTGTTGCCCCACAGATATGAGGGCACTGAATTGATTCGGCAATACTGCAGGCCCCGGTGGCCATATGATAACACAAACACCTCTCCTCCAGGCTTGCACTTTTATGACCAGGCACCGGAACCATGGGCCCAGTCCTAAGCGCTATCGAGAAATTGGGGTTTCCAATGTTGTAATTCACGAGTCCTTAGAACTCACGATTTTCCGATTTTCGATGCACCTTTTCTCCACGCGCTGGCCCTCCTAGCTCAACTCCTACCATATGACCACTGCCTTTGCGACTGTGGCCTTACCTCCTTTCGAGGCTACTCCTATCATAGTCTCGGCACTTGCGATGTCACGATTCACAAGTCCTTCAGACTTGTGAATCTCCAATCCCCGATGGCTCCTTCTGTGCTAGCCCTTTGACTAGGCCCTGGTCCAAGTGACCACTACCATATGCCCTTGACCATAATCTCCATCGAGGTTTCGCGGTTCACATTTTTTAAGTGCACGAATCACTCGTCCCCAAGATCCCCGATATCCCGATGGCTTCAAGTTCCCCGATGGACGCTTCCTTGTCGAGACTTTCCCGATGACGTCGATCTCCTGCCACGCGTCCTTTCTCAGACCGATGGTCTAGATCTCTTTCGCTGTTTCTCGTGTCCATGATCAGGATCGCTTGACGTTTATGGCTGCGGCCTTTGAATAAAACTCACCTGACCGGCTTTCAAAATCCCACTTCCATGTGTTTAGATCAAAGGCCTCAAATCGAAGAGGAAAACATCCCTGTGCAAGAAATGTCGCTAACACAATGGTGCACATCATATAAGAGAATCTTGCGAGCATCGGTGCACACGAAACAAATGCACTGATGTGTGACAAATAGGTGCACAATCTACGTTTTTTTTTAAATGGATAGTGGTGCACCCTTGTCCTTAGGGGGCATCGGTGCATTTCATATGTTGCACTATCACACTATTTAAAAAAAATAGTGTGCTCTATGTAGCAGTTAGCACCATTCCTCTTAACGAGAGCGCACTAGAACATGGTTAAATAAAAAAAAATGATAGTAAGAAACCATTTTTACCATTTCCAGTGTAGATAATCTCTTAAGAACTGGTGCCACATTTTCCCAACTGAAGTGCACTTCCATTGATGCTTTTGTTTCTTTCTTCATTTTCGTTCGGTGCTTGGTTCGTCGGATTCCCATTTTTCCATATGGTGGGAAAATTTCCTTTTTCTCACTACATCCCAACCATGCTTCCCCGGAGAGACAATGTCTAGGTAAATTACTTATTTCTTTGTACAATGTATATTTACGAGAATAAATTGTGAAATTGAGTAAAATTTGCATTTTTTATCAATTTTTTTATTATTTTTTTTTCTGAGCAGTGCGTTCAAACCATTTAGCTTGCACGATGCACCCTATAAATATTACAGGATGCATTGAAAATGTATAGTTCATTTTCAATGATGTGTCATGTTATGGAACGCACTGGTGTGTACTTACAAATGATGCACATATGCATTCTGAATAAAATATGCACTGTAAAAAATAAATAGTTTCCTTTGAATGGTGCGTTGTTTATAAGTACACACCGGTGCATTCCTAAAACTATATGCATCATTGAATGGAAACTATTTATTTTCTCCAGTACATTCAAATAAATGCATCAGTGCATTTTTTATCATGAATGCACTTGTGCGTTCATAATAAACAACACACTATTGAAAATAAATATTTTCGATTAAATAGTATGTTGTTTATAGTGAGCACACTGGTGCATTCATAAAACTATACACACTATTGACAAAGATAGTTTTTCAAGAGGTGCATCCACAATAGGTAATGCACTAGTGCATAAAAAGTAAACTATGCATCATGGAAAATAGATAGTTGTTCAAGCAATGCATTCGTGATATATAACACATCGATGCATACACAATGGGTCACCTCGGTGTGTTGATAATTACTATGCACCGACTAAGATAAATTTCATTTTTTATGTGGTTTGTAAGATATGTGTGTGCACCATTGGCAGTGCATTTTTTTTTTAACAAAATTTATGTTTGCATATTTTGAAATAAATTTCTCATTTACTAAGAAAAGTTATTATTTTATGTATGATGATGATGTAATTTATATGTTAATTATCCAGAGATGGCAGTGCATGGAGGAGAAACAAAAAAGAGTGGACCAATACAATATGGTTCGAGAGTAGGAGGCCAGAGAGAGAGAGAGAGAGAAATTTTTACCCTTGACCTAGTACTGCAACTACATGACTCCTCTTGAGGAATGTATGCCTCCTCAAGTACTACAAGGCGGATGCATCCCTAAAGGGAAATTATGACTTTTTCGTGAAACAAATTCCTCGATGGGATACCCATTAGTAGCCATTCATATTCGGTCCTCATGAGTGACCTATCATCCCACTGAGGAGGATATTTATTTTATCATTGTGCTATCTAGGAGAGGGGAGGATTTTTCCCAGTTTCATGATGTCCAAGTGGGTGTTGCAGGTAAGAGTCAACTTTTGATACTCTCAGAGGTATATGGTGCACGATATACTTTCTCCTAGTGATTTTCAGGGGGCTAGTGGACAATTACAAATCACCTAGCTCGATGCAGAGGATGTTAGGTGCCTCCCACTATTATTGTTGACCATTTAACACTTTATTGGTGATGGTGAGTGCATTAGTTGCACAATTTTATATTATGTTGATTCTTTGATACAAAGGCAATGACTTATTAGGTGGTATTCCATTTTCTTGAGAAATTTTTGTATAGCATTGGATAGATGTTGTGCTATGATAGATGGGAGGGTGAAATTCCCATTTTCTTTAGAGTTATTTTGTTTTGTTTTTTAGAGTTTTCTAGATATGAGACTTATCTTTTTTTGTTGGCCTCTTAGGATAATGACCGATGTGCAAATGCATATGTTGTGGCAGATGATGCCCAAGACGGGCATGACTGATTTTCTAGATAGGATTTCCAGGGAGGCACTTGAGCTATTATCTAGTGAGGTAGATCATGTTTTTGTGATGATGTTGTGTCCCAACATCCTCTTTATAGTGGATGAGCCACCGGATGATCGAGGTAAGATTTAAATTAATCTTCTACTTTCATTTTGTTGACTTATTTAATTCGAATAAGTCTTATTCTAGCACGTTCTTTAACATATTTTATTAAATTGTTTAATTAAATTGTCGACTAATTATTAACTTGTGTTATATTTTTTCGACGTTGGAACATTTGTTGGGGACATGCCTCCTCCCCCACCACCTGATGCAGATGAGGATATTGTTTAGGCTGCAGCGAGTTAAGGCCCTTAACCACATATACCACATGTCATGCGATGTAGGCCTGATCTCAAATATAGGATGGAGGTGTGTGAAAGATTGATTATAGTTTTGGTTGGAACGAGAGTCTTCCCTATCCATATGAGAGACTTTAGGGATGAATCTGACCTCTTTCATATCAGGATGGACTTTCTGCGCGATATGATGTCTCATCTATTTCATATTGTTGGAGCTGCTAGGTTATTGGTAGGGATGATGTAACACCATGTTTCCCCCATTTTGTAAAAAAAATAACTATACTGGCCAAGTATTGTGGAAAACTAAAAAATGTGAATGTGTGATGTGAATGGACCTTGTGAAAAAGGTCGATGAATGTAAATAATATTATGAATATATATATTGCAGGACTGTTGAGAGGGGGATGTGCTAAAAAAAAGAGACCACGATGGCTACAGAAAGGTGGTGGAAGGCACCTGGAATGGTGGCGTTAACTTCCATTGAAACCAATACCATATTTAGACTTCAATGGCCAAGAGAACCAAGAGTGGCTCGCTGGCCCGAAATAAATTACTCGCCAGGTTGGTAGGTGAAGAGGCTCCTCATGAGTTAATGAGGGATGGGGGTGAACCGCCCATCCGTAGGGTCCTCAAACCTAACCACCACGAGGAATATCATGCCACATGCAACCTCACCGAAAAGAGAAAAGGTAGGAAGAGTGTGCGAAAAAGGGGGCCGACGCAAGGCAAAGAGGAAGAGAGATCGGAAGAACTCTGGAAAAACTAGAGAGTGACTGATAGAAGAGAAGAAGGAGAGTAACATTCCTTCTCGGTCACTGGTGAATAGAGACTCAGTCTCACAACATAATGGTCTCAGCTCGAGGGTGGATAGTGGTAAATCCATTCGGAATCGATGAGCCTATGGTTGGGTGGAAACGACCACCCCTCTCAGCAGTTGCATCACCTGGTGTTTTCTGATAAGTGTTATATCTTGTATCTTGAAATTTATATGCTGAAATGTATGTTCATAGTCAATGCAATTATGAATGGTTTCAGTATAAGACTATCTGCATGGTGTTTTAATCAGAAATGATGGCTGCATTTTTTTATTGGAAAGAACACAAATGGCTTATGTTTATATATATATATGATGAACCAATACAGATTTTCAAGTCTGCTCTTGGGAGATTTTTTCCTATGTTTGTCCTACCTGATGCCTTGGATAGATTTTCCCAGGAAGGCACCCTTTCAACACCACTCCCTTACCTTCGAGAACACCTTCCAGTATGGCCTTCAAAACCTGGTGTAAATTACCTGAGGACCTGAAGGAGGATGTTATAGTTTAAGTCTTAAAATCTTGCACGAGGGAGAATTGTCCTCGTAGACCTCAACATTTCATCATTTCGGTACCTGGAATATCCAAGGGTGAGTCCCCTTGCACTCACAAGTCTCAAAACCCCGACTTACGAAATCCCAAATTATTAGCGTGGGGGTAAATTAAGAGTTTCAGAGTTTCGGCACCTGGAGTATCTAGGAGTGAGTTTTCTTGTACTCGTGAGTCCTAAAACCCTTCTTCGTGAAATCCTGAAATGGCAGCGTGTGGATAAGTATCGATTGATGGACGAGATCCTGTCGAAATATCTAACATCAGTCACGACCATTAGATTGAAGGAAGAAACGAGGGAGTTAATGCCTCAACCCCTTTCCTTTTGTCTTTGTAAGTAGCAAAGAAATCGGGACCGTAGATCCCAAGGTTTTGTGGGAGTATCTGGACCATCCATTTATAGGACACTTGGTTGCGGGTAAGCATTTCGATGTTTCAGTACCCAGGAAGAAAAAGGGGAAGAACCCTGATCATCGCGAGTCGCAAAACCATGAAATAGTTTAAGGAGTGGATGAGATAGGATAGTTCGACATTTTGGTACCTAGGATACCTAAGTGAGTCCCTTTATACTCGCAAGTCCCAAATCTCCGGTCCATGAAATTCTAATGGGATAAACCCTGAAGTATATGCGTAGGTTTAGGATTCGGTATTTCAGAGTTTCATCTCCCAGAAGGTCTAGGTGTGAGATCTACTGTCTACGCACATCGCAAAACTCCAATTTGAGAAATCCTGAAATGTTAGTAGGATGAAGTAGATATGAGTTTTTGATGTTCTGGATCCTGGGAAAACCTAGGAGTGAGACTTCTTATCATTACCCATCATGAAATCCCAAGGTATGAGATCCGAAAAAGGTCTAGCATGGGTAAGCCTTGGTGTCTCAGTGTTTTGGTGACCAGGAAACACAAAGGTTAGTCTTCTTGTACATGTCAGTCCCGAAATCCCGATGGGTGAAGTCTCGAAAGAACAATACACAGATAGGTTACCAAACTTTGGCACTTCAAAAATCGGAATGCTCAAGGGCGTATTACCTTGTACTCGCATCTCTCGAACTCCTGACTCGTGAAGTCCCGAAATGGCTTAACATGAATAGTATTTGGTGTGTCGGTGTTTTGACACCCAATATACCTTACAATAAGCTTTCTTATGCTCGCCAGTCCCGAAAACTTGGTCTACGAATTCCTGGAATGGACTGAGCGACACATATATACAACTATACGTATGTTAAGGTTTTGGAGTTTCAGCTGTCAGGCTACCTAAGTGCGAGACCTCCTCTCGTCGCATATCCCGAATTCCCGATGGCAGAAATCCTGAAACAGGGAAGTATGTTTAGAGTTAGTAATTCAGAGTTCGACTCCCGGAAGTCCCTGATGTGAGACCTTTTGTCATTGCATCCCCCGAACTCCTGACCTATGAAATCTCAATAGGATAAGTCCTTAAATGGATTCACACACATGTTTTTGGTGTTTCAGCTTTCCAGTGCCCGGGACTCTCAAGGGCCAGTTTTCCTCGTAATTATCTAGCCGTGAAATTTCGATGGATGAAACCCTGAAAATAACAAGGGAATACCTGTATCATGATTTCCCGTATCGCGAAAGTCGATGAGTACCCTTCGATAAGGCCTATGGACATAACTTCCGATAAGATGAGTGCGGATAAGGGATGGGAGGGTCTGTATCAGGTCCTGTAGGGATTCGAGAATTTTGTTCATCGAAGAAAAGATGAAAAAGGATGAAAACTTTTGAATTTCATAGTGGGTGTGTTACAAATTGGTATCAGAGCATGGTTACAACACTTGGCTTGCTTGCTCTCATGAACGAGTTGTGCAGGAGCTCTGTTCGAAACACTCCAAAAAGGAGTAACCCTCTATCTTAACCCTATTAATTCAAAAAAGTCATAGTTTGAAATGAAAATCCGATTTTGTATGCATGAAAAATAAAAATGAGTTTATGCGTGGGTTATGAATGTATCTAAAATATTGAATAATAACTAGTGTTTGTCTTTCTCACCCAAGAAGATGATTAGCCGCGGGAAATTACAGATGCATAGAATGGTGGCTGACCATGAATTGGGGGAGGGCTCCCACAATAGAGACGAAGAGTCTGATCAAAGGAGGGCAGTAGGGATCCCTCCAGATCTAGCTGAAACTGTGAGGAGCCTCATGGTCGAATTACAAAGCTACAAGGCTGACAATGAAAGGATGATGAAAGAATAAGAAAAGCAAACATAAATTAACGCAGTTTTACTACAGAGTTTATCCGATCTACAAAGACAAATGTAGCATGAACCTGAAACTCAGAAATAGGGTCATATCAGTGGCCACACTAAGAGGAGCACCTTGAAAATGGTCCACCCCAGAGGTAAAGGACAAGCGATGAATGATTCCTCTAAGAAGGAAGCGAGTGACTCGAAGGGCTCTTATAGTAGCAGAACCAGTTCCTATTCCCGAAGGAAATAGAAGAAGCAAAAGCCTTCCAAAGGTCGTAAATTCAAAGAACTCAAAAAATCCAAACCACCCTCCTTTGACGGTGAAATAAGGAAGGGAGAGGAAGCAGAGGCCTAGCTTCTTGGACTAAAGAAATATTTCAGAGTCCATGCCTTTTCAGAAAATTTGAAGGCTCGAGTGGCCACCTTCAACTTCAACTGAAAGGCTTCCATTTGGTGGGAAGATCTTAAGAATGTGAAAGCCGTTCGCGAAGAGGACCTGTCCTGGAAGAAATTTGAGAAATACTTCTGGAAGAAGTATTTGTCGAAAAAATATTTCGACGAGAGGACCAAAGAGTTTTGTGAACTCAAACTAGGACAACTCACCATAGAGGAATATGTCAACAAATTCCTCAATTTGTTGAGGTATGTACCTTATATAAAAGTGGAAAAGGCAAAGGTACAATGATTCATCAGTGGACTACCTAAGGACTATCAGAATAGAATTGAATTTGATGAGCCAAAGACTCTAGAAGGCACTATTTGAAAGGCAACCTATTGTCATGAACAGTTTGGGCATCGAGTAGAACCTCGTGAAGGATGGAAACAGAAGAAAAATTCAAGATTTCAGAAAAAGGGGATTAAATTCCCATGATTTAAGAACTATAAGAAGAATCCAAGAATGAGCTTCCTATCTCGGAGTGTGCACCAATAGAATTTTCCCTCCTTAAGCAGTAATAAAATTTTCCCTCCTTAAGAGAGCACATTTGAAATGTTGGGGTTGCAGGGAAACACATCTATTGAGAGATTGTCCACACCGATAATAGAATAGTTGGAGGATTTATAACATCCAGGAAGCTACCACTTTCAATGATGTGGCCATGAGTGTGCCACAAATTTATGCAGCCTTGTATAATAACGAAGCTGACCACCAAGCTTCAATGGTGGAAATAGAAGGTATGATTTCCAACCATCTAGTGTCTATTTTGAATGACCCTGTTTCAAATTTGAGTTATATAGCCCCTAAAGCTGTTGATAAGTGTAAACTACAGCCACAAAAACATACCAAGCCATGGTTGGTATAGTTAGCCATTGGAACCAAAAGAAGGGTAGCATAGGTTATACTAGCTTTCCAATTGATGTTGGGTAAATTCCCCACCCAAGAAACCCTTAACTAATTACCCATGGGATCGTATGATATCTTGATTTGTATGGACTTGATAGCCACCCATAAAGCCATATTGGAATATTACCATAAAACATTAGAATGTGTAAGTAAATAAGGGAAAAATATAACCCTTCAAGGGATCCGAAAACCTATCTCATTAAGACAAATATCATCTCTACAAATGAGAAAGTATTTCCGAAAGGGATGTCCCCTATATGAAATACAAGTGTTGAAAACAATCGAAGGTGACAAACAAAGCCCTGACGATCACCCTATCCTGAGAGAATATAGAGATGTGTTTCTGAAAGAGGTACCGGGTCTACCTCTGAGAAGGGACATAGACTTCTTGATAGAACTTGCACCAGGAGCGGTGTCGGTGTCTAGGACACCCTACTGGATGAGCACACACGAGTTCGTTGAACTCAAGTTGCAATTAAAAGAAATGGTGGATAAGGGATATATTCGACCCAGCGTGTCTCCATGGGGAGCACCGGTCTTGTTTGTGAAAAGGAAGGATGGTACCCTTAGACTGTGTATAGATTATAGGCAACTCAATAAGATAACCATAAAGAACAAGTACCCCTTGCCCAGGATCGATGACCTATTCGATCAATTGAGGGGTGCATCTATTTTCTCAAAGATTGACTTGAGGTCAAGATACCATCAAGTCCAAATTAAGGGTGAAGACATCCATAAAAATGCCTTCCAAACATGGTATGGTCACTATGAGTTCGTGGTAGTGCCATTTGGGTTAACCAATGCCCCTGCCACTTTTATGTGGTTGATGAACAATGTATTCAACAAATTCCTAGACAAATGTGTGCTGGTTTTTATTGATGATATATTAATTTACTCCAAGAATAGAGAAGAGCATGAAGAGCATCTTAGGATTGTGTTGCAAGTACAAGTACAAAGAGAACATCAAATCTATGCCAAATTCAGCAAATGTGAATTCTTCCAGAATCAAATACATTACTTAGGCCATGTTCTATATGAAGAAGGAGTAGCAGTAGACCCTGATAAAATCAAGTCTATCATGGAATGGCCTACCCCAAAGGACATTTCGGATATCAGATCCTTTATGGGATTAGCATGATACTATAGGAGATTTATAAAAGGATTCTCCAAGATTGGTTGTCTAATCACTGCCCTCTGGAAGAAGGGCATAAAATTCCTATGGACACAGAAATGTGAAGAAAGATTTTAGACCCTGAAACATCTACTAACCCATGGACCCATGTTGAATATTGTCAATCCCGAAGCTGACTTCCTCCTATGCACAGATGCCTATAAGGAAGGGATCGAAGGAGTCCTTATGCAAGGAGGAAGTGTGGTCTGCTATGAATCCTAAAAATTTAATGAGCACCCAGTCAACTATGTGACCCATGATTTAGAGTTGGCTGCCATAGTGCATGCCCTCAAAATGTGGAGGCATTACCTCCTGTGAAGAAAATTTATACTTATGACAGATCACTGTGGATTGCGATATATGTTTGACCAACCAAAGATCAATGCTAGACACGCTAGGTGTTTGGCCCTCCTTAGTGAGTTTGATTTCAAAATCAAACACATTAAAGGAAGGGAAAATAGGGTGGACAATGCCCTTAGCAGAAGTATGAAAACAATTCACCTGGCAATGGTGAGCACCTGTAAGACAGATGTCAAGGAAAGAATCATAAATGCATAAGAAACAGATCCCTTCGTCTAAGCCATGACCTCATACCTACAGTAAGAACCCACAGGGATAAAGTATGAAGGCCATCAGATGACAGAAGAAGGTCTTCTCACTTACCAAAGCAGACTGTATATTATGGATTGTGATGACTTTAAGAGGTTCGTTATGGATGAACTACATAAAATACCCTATACTGGTCATCCCAGATATCCGAAAATGATAACGACCACTAGGAAACAATTCTACTGGCTTGGATTGAAGAAATACATAGTTGTGTACCTAGCCAAATGCATAGAATGCCAACAGGTAAAAGTAGAACACCGAAACCCAGCATGATTATTACAACCTTTACCAATCCTGGAATGGAAATGGGAAACCATCTCTATGGATTTCATCACCGGATTACCAACCTCGACCAAACAATATGATGCTATTATGGTAGTGGTGGATAAATTGAGCAATTCTACTCACTTTATCCTCATCAAGTCAACTTGCAAGGAAATAGACATTGCTCAGGTATTCATGAAGGATATATTTAGACAACATGGCATGCCAAAAGAGATCGTGTCTGACAGAGACACGAAGTTCACTGCCAACTTTTGGAAATCACTAATGGCGGGTTTAGAGACAAAATTGTTGTTTAGCACTGCCTATCACCCTCAAACCAACGGAAAAACAAAAAGACTGAACCAAATACTTGAGTACATGCTAAGAATGCATGTAATGCATCAACCCAAGAAGTGGGAAGATTACCTTCCACTGGTGGAATTCACCTACAACAACGGCTACCAAGAATCCTTAATGATGAGCCCCTTTGAAGTCCTATATGGTAGGTCGTGCAACACTCCTGTCAGTTGGAGTAATCCCGTAAACAAAATCTCTTTTGGAATTGACATGCTGAAAGAAATGGAACAACAGGTGACTCAGATAAAACAAGACCTGAAGGTCACTCAGAACCAATAGAAAAGTTATGCTGATCAAAAGAGAACTCCAAGAGAGTTCAAAAAGGGAAAACATGTATATCTCAGAGTTAGGCCTAGGAAAGGTTCCCTGAAAATGGGAGCTTGTGCCAAGTTAGCACCTCGGTATTGTGGACCCTTTGAGGTTCTACATAGAGTGGGACCTGTAGCCTATAGGCTAGCACTTCCTCCCACGGTAAAAGCACAGAATGTTTTCCATGTTTCATTATTGAAGAAATATGTACATGATGCTAACCATATAATTGACTGGTCTATGATCCAGGTGGAACCAGAGGGAAAATTTCTACCAGAACCTCAATGCATACTAGACAGAAACAAAACCCCACTCTGGAACCGAACCATTACATAGGTCAAGGTGTAGTGGAAACATTTTGGCCCAGATGAGGCTACATGGGAAATGGAGGATGCCATGAAACAAGCATATCCGATTTTGTTTACATCTATACATGCATGTTAAGTTGATAGATAGAACATCGGGGATGATGTTCCTTTAAGGGGGAGGGAATTGTAACACCATGTTTCCCCCAGTGTATAAAAAAAATAACTATATTGGCTAAGTATTGTGGCAAACTCAAAAATGTTAATGTGTGATGTAAATGGACCTTGTTAAAAAGGTCGATGAATGTAAATAATATTATGAATATATATATTACACGACTGCTGAGAGGTGGATGTGTTGAAAAAAAGAGACCACGATGGCTGGAGAAAGGTGGTGGAAGGAACCTGGAATGGTGGCATTAACTTCCACCGAAACCAATACCATATTTGGACTTCACTGGCCCGAAGAACCGAGACCAACTTGTTGGCCCCAAAATAAATTACTCATTAGGTGTGTAGGTGAAGAGGATCCTCATGATTTAATGAAGGATGCGGGTGAACTACCCATCCGTAGAGTCCTCAAACTTGACCACCACGAGGAAGATCGTGCCACATGCAACCTTGCTGAAAAGAGAGAGAGCAAGAAGAGTGTGCAAAAAAGGGGGCAGACATGAGGGAAAGATGAAAAGAGATCGAAATAACTCTGGAAAAACTATAGAGTGAGTGATAGCAGAAAAGAAGGAGAGTAACCTTCATTATCGGTCACTGGAAAACAGAGACTCAGTCTTGCAGCATTGTGGTCTCAGCTTGCGGGTGGCTACTGGTAAATCCATTCGGAGTCGTTGAGCCTATGGTTGGGTGGAAACGAGCACCCCTCTCATCAGTTGCATCACCTGTTGTTTTTCTGATAAGTGTTATATCTTGTATCCTGAAATTTATATGCTGACATGAATGTTCATAGTATGTGCAATTATGAATGGTTTCATTATAAGACTATCTGCATGGTGTTTTGATCAGAAATGATGGCTACATGTTTTTATTGGAAAGACCATGTATGGCTCATGTTTATATATATATATATATATATATATATATATATATATATATGATGAACTAATACAGATTTTCAAGTCTTCTCTTCAGAGATTTGTTCCTGTGTTTGTTCTACCTGATGCCTTGGATAGATTTCCCCACGAACACACCCTTTCGAGACCACTCCCTTACCTTAAACAAGACCTTCCAGTCTGGTCTTCAAAACCTGGTGTAAATTACTTGAGGACCAGAAGGAGGATGTTATAGTTTAAGTCTTAAAATCTTGCACAAGGGAGAATGGTCCTCGTAGACCTCAACATTTCGACATTTCGGTACCCAAAATACCCAAGGGAGAGTCCTCTTGCACTTGCAAGTCCCGAAACCCCGACTTGCGAAATCCCAAATTATTAGCGTGGGGGTAAATTAAGAGTTTCAGAGTTTTGACACCAGGAGTATCTAGGTGCAAGTTTTCTTGTACTCGCGAGTCCCGAAACCCCGATTCGAGAAATCCTGAAATGGCAGTGTGTGGATAAGTATCGATTGATGAACGAGATCCCGTCGGAAGATCTGAGTTCAGTCGCAACTGTTAGATTGAAGGAAGAAACGAGGGCGTTAATGCCTCGACCCCTTTCCTTTTTTCTTCGTAAGTAGCGAAGAAATCAGGACCGTAGATCCCCAAGGTTTGTGGGAGTATCTAGACCATCCATTTATAGGACACTTGGCTTTCGGTAAGCGTTTCTTCATTTCGGTACCCAGGAAGAGAAAGGAGAAGAACCCTGATCATCGTGAGTCGTGAAACCCTGATAACCGAAACCCTGAAATAGTTTAAGGAGTGGATGAGATAGGATAGTTTGGCATTTCGGTACCCAAGATACCTAAGTGTGAGTCCCTTTATACTCGCAATTCCCGAAACTCTTGTTCGTAAAATTCCAATGGGAGAAACCCTGAAATAGATGCATAGTTTTAGGAGTCAGTACTTCAGAGTTTTGGCTCCCAGAAGGTCTAGGCATGAGATCTCCTTTCTGTGCACATCGCAAAAATCCAATTCGGGAAATCTCGAAATGATAATAGGATGGAGTAGCTATGATTTTTCGGTGTTCTGGCTCCAGGAAAACCCAGGAGTGAGACTTCTTGTCATTACCCATTACGAAATCCCGAAGTATGAGATTTGGAAAAGGTCTAGCATGGGTAAGCCTTAGTGCTTCACTGTTTTGGTGACCGGGAAACCCAAGGGTCACTCTTCTTGTACATGTCAGTCCCGAAATCCCGATCGGTGAAGTCTCGAAAGAACAATACGTGGATAGGTTACGAGACTTCGACACTTTGGAAATCGGAATGGTCAAGGGAATATTCCCTTGTACTCGCATATTCTGAACTCACGACTTGCGAAGTCTCGAAATGGCTTAACACGGATAGTATTTGGTGTGTCGGTGTTTTGGCACCCGGGATACCTGACGGTTAGCTTGCTTATGCTCACTAGTTCTGAAAACCTGGTCTACGAATTCCAGGAATCGACTGAGCGACACATATATACAACTATACGTATGTTAAGGTTTCATAGTTTTGTCTCCCAGGAAACCTACGTGCGAGACCTCCTATCGTCGCATATCCCGAATTCCCGATGGAAAAAATCTCGAAATAGGGAAGTATGTTTAGAGTTAGTAATTTGGAGTTTGTCTCCCGGAAGTCCCCGATGTGAGACCTTCTATCATCGCATCCCCCGAATTCTCGAATTGCAAAATCCCGATAGGCGAAGTCCCGAAATGGATTCGCACACATGGTTTTGGTGTTTCAGCTTTCCAGTGCCCAGGACTCTCAAGGGTCAATTTTCCTCGTAATTTGCTAGCAGTGAAATTTCGATGGATGAAACCCCAAAATGAACAAGGGAATACCTGTATCGTGATTTCCCCTATCGCAAAAGTCGATGAGTACCCTCTGATAAGGCCTATGGACATAACCGTCAATCAAATGAGTGTGGATAAGGTATGGCAGTGTCTATATCAGGTCCCATAGGGATTCATGAATTTCGTCCATCGGAGAAAAGATGAAAAAGGACAAAAAAATTTGAATTCCATAGTGGGTGTGTTACAGATGAGGGGTGACAGGTCCTCCAATACAGATGATGATGAGGGTGGTGATGATGATCATCATCAGGGTGGTGATGACACTTTTGCTTCAATACCTCCTCCTTCTTCTACTTTGAGTGGTGATCATGATGCTTCTTCTTCAATACCTCCTTCTCATCCTCCTCCTCTGGGTGGTGATGTTGGTGAGGGTGCAGGTGATCATGGCACTTTTTCTTTAGTACCTCCTCCTCCTCCTCAAAGTGGCAATGTACTTGATCAAGGTGGTGATGGTGATCAGTTAAGTGGTGATCGTGCTTCTTCTTTAGTACCTCCTCCTCCTCCTCCTCCTCTTTCACCCTACTTAGATGAGCATGGCACATCACCTATTTCTCCACAACATGCTTCTGATTAAAGACTATGACTAGATATTTAGTTATACCAATTATTTTTGTTGTTGACCAAATATGTACATTATAATAGTTATTTTACTTGTCCATATATATATATATATATATATATATATATATAACACTTTTTTGTTCATGTTGATGTAGATAGCTTATATGTTGATGTTGATGTACCTAATTTATATGTTTATCTTGATGTTGATGTTAGCTCATGTTATATAATTTTCTCCATGAAGTAAAGTACTCTCAATTAAATACTTTATTTTTGAATATATTTAAAATAAAGTACTCATGTATAAAACAAGTGAAATTAGCAACAAAACTGTTAATACCAACTTTTTAGAAATATTTTGATGTATTAACTATATATAATAGAAATGATGTATTTAAATACATTATATTACAATGGTTCTAATTAAGTTATTATGTTGTCATTTTTATATTTTATCGCTATGAAAATGAAAATACCAAGTTTATCATGTTTTTGTAGCTAAGAGTTGTTGAAAAAAAAAATTTATAAAATGGGTAAATATATGTCTTATGTTATTAATTAAAGTTTGAGCAATTTAAAAGTAAATTATATTTATCTTCAACCTTACTTTGTATCACAATTTTACAAACTAATTTACTTGAAAGTACTATGTGAGAATTGGTCCTTATTTCAAGAATATTGTTTTAGTTCATAAATTCATAATGAATAATTAAAAATAGTTATGATAAGCTCAATTAGAGTTTATAAAACCTTTGTGATATTTTAACTTCCTCTTAATTGTAAATTGGTTAGATTTTTTTATATTCTCATAATTAATACAAGTCTCAAAATCAATAATTCAACATTTTTTTACTATACTATTAGGATGCATGAATGCAAAAATTAACCAAGAAAGGTAAGTAAGTTATACAAATGGGTAAATATATGTCTTATGTTATTAATTAAAGTTTGGGGAAATTAAAAAAAAATTATATTAATCTTCAACCTTACTTTGTATCACAATTTTACAAACTAGTTTACTTCAAAGTAGGATGTGAGAATTGGTCCTCATTTGGAGAATATTGCTTGTGCTCATAATTTGATAATGAATAATTAAAAATAGATATGCTAAGCTCAATCAACATTTATAAAATCTTTGTGATATTTTAACTTCCTCTTAATTGTAATTTGGTCATATTTTTTTATATTCTCATATAATTAATACAAGCCTCCAAATCTCTAATTCAACATTTTTTACGATACTATAAGGATGAGTGAATGCCAAACCTAACAAAAAAAAATTAAATAAGTTATCAAAATGGGTAAATATATGTCTTATCCTATTAATTAAAGTTTGGGGAAGTTAAAAATAAATTATATTAATCTGCAACCTTTGTATCACAATTTTACAAAGTGAAAGTACCATGTGAGAATTGGTCCTCATTTGAAGAATATTGTTTTTGTTCATAATGAATAATGAATAATTAAAAATAGTTATGATAAGCTCTATTAACATTTATAAAATCTTTGTGATATTTTAACTTCTTCTTAATTGTAATTTAGTTATATTTTTTTATATTCCCATATAATTAATACAAGTCTCAAAATATCTAATTCAACATTTTTTTACTATATTATAAGGATACATAATGTCAAACTTAAACAAGAAACATGTAAAAGACATAAAAATATTTAGAATATTAAATATTTAGGATATGAAATATTTTAATTTGTATAAATTATTTTGTTTAAATAATTTTCCAAACTGAATTAATTACATGTATTCAGTTTTTATGTTATTTTTGATATTCTATATTACATGTTGTTAATTGTTGAATTAGCTATTAGAGACAGTAAAATTTATATCCAATTAGTTTTTAGAAGCCCTAAACTTTCTTACTCACAAGTAAAAAGAATAAAAAGAGGGGATAAAAATAGAAAGAATGTTATGTTTAATTCAATTTTTAATTATATATTTTTTATTATTATATATTATATGTAATACAAAATTTATATATATAACTTAATATATTATATTTTATTATGTTATACTTAATATGTAATATAATATATTATATTATTATATTTATACTATAAAATTAATATATAACATAATATATTATCTTTATTGTATTATAATTAATACATAACACAATATAATATAAAGTATGTATGAACTCAAAATTTAAAACTAATACAATATATAATACTATATGGTCATGATATGAAATCGTGGATAACAAAAATATATTTTTAAATTATGATATAAAATATTGATATTTACAATACAAGAATATATTGTTTTTTAAGTAAAAGTTAAAATCAAAATATTAAAAGTTAAAATATTATCTATAATCTATATTTATAATGGAAAAATATTTATATCATTTATACATAATATTTAATTAGATTATCCAATCAAAAATTAATAATATGAAATATGAAATATTAAATATTAAGAACATTATAAATTTAATAATGAAATTATTAAATCCACTATAGATTTGAAAACATAAAAGAAGTAATTAAAGAATAAAGCATACATAATATATCACTTTTAGTTGTCATTGCCCTGATCATATTGCTCGCTTGGCATGATAACATTGTTGTTCTCAAACATATGTTTTGATCTAGGGTCATGTCTCAATATAAACAACAAATCTCTATCCAACACATTTCGGTAAAGAAAAACTTGGTTACAGTGCTTTAAGAAAACATAAGGCTCCTTAGCTTCATCCCACATATTTTTAGAGTTGATACATATCATCCCACTATCACGATTTTCTTTGACATTAATCCGATCAAAGGTGTCCCACCACTTGCACCTAAAAATAACACATTGGAAAGAAGAGAGGTTCACTCAAATGATCTCTTGTATCTTTTCGACGTAACCTATATTCCCATGTATGGTGTTTTGACCGTGGTGTCTAGCACTACCAGATTGGTCAAACTCATCTTCCACTCAATAGTCTCGTGTCATGTGTCCATTATCATCATCCTCTGTGTGAAAATGATGTCCATATTCCCACATGGATCGAAACAAGTGCACCTATAAAAATGTGAACAAATCACAGTGTTAATATGTGTTGAATAAACCAACCATTAAAATATAAAATAAGATAGATGTACTTACAATTCAAATGTGCATTACAAAGTTCAAAATTGTGTACACAAATAGATTATTACTGAGTTGCTGCAACCAATCCCTATGTTTAGTGCATCATCTTCTTCACGTGGGTAATGACCATATGCACCATATTTATCTTTGACATGGTCAACAACTCAACTATTGGGGAATATCGTTGGCATATTTTATTTTAAATAATCAGGATAACGCATTCTTCTACCATTCAACCATCTGAATTATTTCTTGTCACTTTCCTATTTGCTCCTCTTATGTTCATGCAATGAAACCCATGACTGTGTTTCCTCTGAATTATAAAGAATGAATTTATTGATGGCATCAATTTATGAATTTTGTGATGTATTCATGAAATCAAGCCAACATATAGTACATATGTGATCATGAAAATATACATTATGAAGTTCAATGTGAATAGTTACTCTGTAGAAATTTGACGAACAATAAGTCACTTAGTCTTTATCAATCACCTTTTCCATTAATTTGGAGAAGCTCCCCTTCACTTTTGTCTTCATCCCTTTTTTCATCTGCAATGATTACACCTAGTTTGTTGTCGATATGATTGATGTACTCACTAGCATAATATAAAAACTCATACGATATGTACCCCTCTGTCATAAACCCCTCATGTTTTTCCCTTTGATGAACAAATCCTTTCAGTTTCTTCATGTACCTCTCTGAAAAAAACATCCAACGATAGGAAACCATCCTCACTAATTCAACCTCATCTACTAGGTGAATTGAAAGATGAACCTACAAGTCCATGAAACTCGATGGTATTTCCTTCTCAAACATACAAACAATATCAACTATCTCTTGACGCCACCGTATAATGCTATCGATATGAATCTCCTTTGATGGTATCCACCCTACAAATGAAAATAATTTAGATATGGAACACCTTAAGTTATGGGGGAAGTCATGGTTTACATACCCATGCACGAGAAGAGGATAATAACACTACAAAGTAAACACATAAAAATTAATTATGTTTTATCACATGGCATAAAACTAAAAATTGCAAATAATAAAATCATATTTTTGACATATGTTTTACCTTTAGAAGGTTCAAATGGTCATGTGATCTCAACCCTGACAAATGGTCTTGACACATAATGAAGCAAAGTCGTAGGGATGACCCATAAAAATAAGGCACCTTCACACCCAATATAACTTCCTTTGCCAAAAAAGGATCTTTTATCTTCAAAATTCATGGAACATCAACTTCTCTGAAAGCCCAAGAGGGACCAACCTCTCCTCTACTCTCTTGTCTTGGCCAATTTTTCTTTTTAGTTTTTGAGGAAATGATATGTCTCCTCACAACCAATGTGTCACTTTATTTCGATGATACGTGCCTCCATAAAGAATATGAATTTTTTTAGAATATATTCATTGGATATAGTAAGTGGGCAATATTAAGATGCTCCCATTATGGGAGCTCATAAAAGATAAGTTTCATTTTCATCATAATGGGTAATTTCTCAACACAAGTGTCGAAGAATTATGGATCATTGAACATAGGCTTCCCATTTGAATCAAAGATTTATGTAATATGTTTCTCCTTCTCTCTCTTATATGTTCTAGGGCATTATGTTGGTGTCATTATTACAGGACTTTGGGTTCTCTCTAGTTTATCATTGAAATAGGATGTTTCTCTTCTATAATGGTTTTCTTATGGGAGGAATACCCTTGAGAAGTCGTACACTAGATTTCGTAGGTGGTTGGACGACCTATCCTTCAAAGAAGGTCCATAACATTTACATCCATGATATTCTTTAGTTACAAGAGCTGAGAAATTATTATATGCATAGAACGTTATCGTTTAATAATAAAACATCAATCACAACGAATTAAATATGAAAATATATATTGTTACGTATATAAAAAAATCTATAAACATGTTAATTAACAGAGAAAACTCCTAAGCCTGGATAATAATGTGTGGTGTAATAACTCATGCCATACAATGTAAAACTCCTCTCTATTGTGATGTATCTTTATACATCGTATACATGTATCCCTTCTCATAATTCATTCAATTCATCTATCAATGGTTGTAGGTAGACATCCATATTCTTCACTTGTCTTCTACCAAGGACAATTAGAGCCAACATAAGATGTTCATTATTCATGGACAACTATGGGGGATATTGTTATTGATTACTACTACATGCCAAATAGAATAGTTGGTGTTTTGGAGGGAATATGGGTTCATTCCATCCATTTCTATGTTGAGTCGTAGACATCATACTTCATCCTTGAACTTTTCTAGTCATGTATCCACTATATGCTTCATGGTTATTGAATCTATAGGGATTCACAGAACTCCCGACTCACTTCTTTGTGAGGCATGCCATCCCTAGAACATAGCTATTTCTTTACAACAAAACATCCTTTGAATACTTGGGATTATAGGCATGTGCCTCAATATCCTAAGAGGATGACCATGCAATTTAAATTTTTTATTTGATTTATGCTACCTTTCATGCACACTTTTCAGAAAAATCTCATTGTATGCATATTTTTCTCTATATAGAATATAATTATTCATACATGCATGATATGATATATACTCAACACCCAACATTTTCAACAACTTCTTTGCCTCTTTGTAGCTATCAGAAAAAAACATTACCACTAGGAAGAAACTTATCTTTCAATAACTTGCAGTTAGTGGGAAATATAAATGTACAAGGTCATTTAACGTTTGTAAAAAAAACATTTCTAATGTTGATTGCGTGAAAAGATTTCTCAAAATTAATATAAGGCCCTTGTTGGTCAATTTCCTCAATATTGTCGATAAACATGTGTTTGACATGCAAAATATTTCTTTCGTGTTGTACAATAACATTGTTGTCCCAAGATGGGTAGACTTTGACCAGGTACTAGGTCCAAAGAGAGGGGTGGTGGAAGCAGATTTATGGCTTTCAAAAATGGTATCACTGATATGAACATCACCCCTCAGATTATCATTCTGGAATGTGTCTAACAACCTTGTCTCCATGGCACTCTTTCAAGTAAGTAATCATCCATACCAACCTCTTTTTTATTATCTCCATTGCGAACTTCTGAAGAACTATTATTGTTGTAGTCATTCCCAATTGGTGAATCTTGATGTAGTGGGAATTGAATAAGTGGTTGATTGAACCATTCTTGGTACGATTCCTCTCTGATTTGTGCTCTCATTGTGGCCTTATTTGGTGTTAACATTATTATGAGGTGCAGTGGAATATGGTCAGTAGGTTGTTCATCGTCACAATCCTAATAATTTCAAAAATATTGAACATTAGTACATCGATGATATTAGTAAGCACAATGCAATAATTTGTTTGTTCAAATTACATTATACCAAATAATTATTACCATTATCGACCCAGTATTGTGACTAGAAAATGGAATGTCACAATTGGCAAGGTAAAGAAACTGCCCATTTTCATCTACCAACTGCTTGTGTTATGTTTCTTCTGATAAGACCTTCTGACGTTTTTGAACCGGTATTGGAATATTTTTTGCATCTGAACTCGATTCTGAATGAGGATCCTATAAATTTGGATACATTTTTATTCAGATTGACATGGATAAAACAAATTCAATTAGATAATTGAAACATAAATAAAATAAACTAAACTTACTAGAGATGGAAAGGGAGAACTCTGCGATGGACTTTGAGCAATATGGAATGGGATGGAATTTCAAGAATTGACTATTTCATCATATAATAAGGTTTTCTCCCTACATCTCAACAAAAATAGCAATAAATTTTTATGTACATATCTAAACTAAATTTTGAGGTGCATACCACAATCTAAGTTTGAATATAGTGTCTGTGTCTAGATGTGTGGAAATCATACAAAGCCTTATACTCTTGAATTTACTTTAGTTAGGGGAATTATTAAAGTAAATTACTTTTATTAATTAATTATGTAATTAGCTAATTGGGTTATTTAAGGAAGGTGATAAAAGTAATTAGCATGTTTATAAATCTCAAGCAACTATGAGAATTAATCTTAACATGCAATCACTTTGGAGATATAACTCATGATTATAAAAGGAAGGGTATGGAGAAGGAGGAAGACACTTGATACTTGAGATTCTTGAGAGTAGAGGATTTAATTTTGAGAGAATTAGATCATTAAGGAATGTGATTATAGATATTGAATAAGTGGAGAAGGACTTCAATCTATAGATCAGGTCAAGGGGAAGATAGAACAAAGGCAGTGTATGTGGGTTTCAATCAGAGAAAGTCACATGAGAGTGTCGTGTCATACACATCTTGTCATGTCAGATGGATCTTGTTGTACAAAGCTTGTCGTACGATGATATATTGTGATCATCATAATTCTATCAAACTATCAGAGAATCCAGTATTCCATGACAGGTCCAAACATATAAAGATCAGATACCATTTCATTTGATATAGGAACCATATGGGACCAATGAAGCTTCAATATATTTCCACAGATCAACAGGTTGCAAATATTCTCACCAACCGTTTAGAGAAAGGGAAGTTTGTGTTCTTTAGAGACAGACTTGGAGTGGTGCAAAATACATTCCTTGCTAGGAGGGAGTGTTGTTTCTAGTGATAACATCAAAAAAGCATTTCCACACAAGTCTATGTGTCTAGATGTGTGGAAATCGTCCAAATCATTGTACTCTTGAATTTACTTTAGTTAAGAGAATTATTAAAATAAATTACTTTTATTAATTAATTGTGTAATTAATTAATTGGGTTATTTAAGAAAAGGCATAAGACGAATTACCATGTTTCTAAACGATAAGGGCAAGGTTTTGCACATCACAGCATCGGTGAAATCTGCAAAACGTACACTTATTGTGTTTGGGTTCATTGTAAGGAAATTAGTTATTATTACATGATCTGTTGTAGAAGTTAATTTCTTGGCCTCACAACTAGCGTTGGAAAATGTGTGCTCTAAAACATGTTATGAGGAGAGTTTCAATGCATTACAAGATTCAAGGACAATAATCTGTGTTTTTATCAACTCAAATTTTATATAATTTTGTTATGAGGAGAGTTTCAATACATTACAAAGTACAATAAACGGTGTTTTTATTCAACTCAAATTTTATATAGTTTTTGTTTAAATATTTTAGTGGAATTACATCTATGATTTTTTCAACTCAAAATTCTATATAATTTTAATTTTATTTAAATATTTTAATGAAATTTTATTGTTTATTCAATTATTATCAACCTCTAAAATACTTTACTATGTAGTATGTACTATTACTATGTACCTGTGGTACAACTCACCTTGCCCTCATACGATCTCCAAGATTTCAAAGGATTTCCAAGATTTCAGATTTCCTCTAATTTGTAGTTACTATGTGTGAGAAGTATGTGCATTTGATTTTTTTTTATAAAAGTATAAAGTGTGAATATATGTCAATAAAAGTGATTTTTTTGAAAGAGTAAAAATCTTATTAATAATTAAAATACTACAAATTTTATATTCATTTGTTTTCATTGGTTTTGACTTTATTATTAATAATTTTTAAATATTGGAAATTCTATCCACCTCATTAATAGTGATTCTTTTCACTAGTAGTTTTTGTTGAGTGGTGAGTTTAATCTATATGTGGATTATTTTTTTCCTTTTTATGTATGTTCTAGCTATCCTGGCATCATTACATGCATCTTACTTAATGTTTGGTAAATTTTTTGTGTATATTGATTAGATCTAGGTAGAATTGAGACATAGAAAGAAGTTGAAACCTTGTATTTGGCGCTTTCCAAAATTGAAACTATGTGCAAGGTGCTATATCAAGGTAGTCGATTAAACTCCCAGATGGGGTGATAGGTGGCCCTCAGTGGACAAAAGGTGGCAACATGAAGCAACGACTATTATTAACCCCAATGGACAACCTCCCTCCCATTCCATTTGAATGACCCACACTAAGCCTAAAGTTATGGTAGTGTGTTGGGATATCCTTGCAGGTTTAATGGCCCCTTGCACAAACCAGGTTGGGCGTACAAAGCTAGGTACTAGGCCTAGGAGAGTTGTCACCTCCAGTTTCATGGCGACCATCCCTACCAATCCACAAGGAATTATGAAGGCTAACGCCCCTAAGAGCTCTCCCATTCTACCATTTTTGCAAACTCTTTTTCTCCTCGGCGCTTTCATGCTCTCACACCTCTTATCACCCGCCACTAATCTTCTGTTGGTTTTCCTTCACAGTCCCACCCAGAATCCCTATGTCATGCAAAGAGAGAAGGGAAAATCTAGAAGGGGACCGTTGTATTACAATGCCCTATCCAGACACAATAGGCTTGACCCCTCTCATCTTTCTCTAATTACCACAAGCACTCCAAAACTAGCTGGAATCGCCTTAGCAACCCTCTCACCACCCCCCTCCAATCCTACAATGGACTTGAACAGTTGCCCTGTCGAAGAGGAAATTCCCCCTCCTGAGGAGTATACTCCTCTGATGTGTTTCCATCCTGAAATCGCCCCTCTCAGAGTCCACACACAGGTTCATGGTTTTGGCACTGATGGATGTATTGTGGAGGAAGAAATTCCTCCTAGTTGGCAAGTGGAGAACCATCTGATGGCTATGGATGAAGATTATGAGGAGGAGCCACCTCCACTCTCCCCTCTTCGACTCTTGGATGAACATCTTTAGCTCATTTTTTATATATGGCAGAATCTTGATGACCAGACGCACAATCAAAGAATTCTCGGCAAGCGAATAGACCTCCTGTTCGATGCCATGACTGAATCTCCAACTAACAAACGGTGCACGACTTGTGGCCAAAAGTTCGTACCATTTTACAACATTCATGGCATTTCGCATATGGATTATCTCCTCCAGTTTTTTGTTCTCTTTCTAGTTTTGTCACTTATTCAAAGATTGGCAAACTCTCTACCTCACGATGTATGTTAGTCGGTCATGGCGACCAATGTATGGCTACATTTTTGTTCATACTATAACACGTCAAACAATAACAATTTTTTTGAAGGCCACATGTCAGGGTTTCCCTGTTGTGGCAGAACACGTGGCATACTATAGACAATGTAATGACATACACTGTTGATAATATATAGTTTCTTTTATTTACAAAAAAAAAAGGTAATTATGTTTATGTTTTAAATGGTGATGTATTCCATTAACACACTTTGATGATATTGTGTTAAATACGTTTTCATTATAATTTTATGTTGTACATGAAATGCTTTTGTATTTACAATAAAAATGAACAAAAACACATATGACACATAATATTTAAATGACCTGCAAAAATAAAAATAAAATATCATGGAAAAAATAGTTTTAAAAAAACACCCATCATAAAAAAACAAATATACTTGAAGTAAGTGTATTGTGTACCATATCTTATATATGTTTTACATAATATCTTTTTCCGATCGATTGCTCAACCAACCATTCCGAAGATAGTGCACATCAACCTTTTATACCCTATACCATACTATGTTTTATATAATATCTTTTTTTCCATCTATATATTACATAATATAATTTTCCATCGACACACAATTCCACCTTCTTATATGGATTTCTCAACCAGCCATTGTGAAGGGCTTGGGAACTCTAAAATTGGATAAGATGTGTAACGGTGGGATTCCCCGTGGAATCCCCTTTTTTCCAATCCTACCCATTTCAATGTCCCACACAACTACGACGTTACAACGAAAGATTACAATAACAAGCTTCTCACGCATTGTAATGCTTGCGGTGATGATCCGTAAAGAAGACTTCTCATACCACTCCATCACTGGTTGCTCTAAACAGTCTTCTCACACATTGTAATGCCTCGGGTAATGATCCGTACAATTACAAGCCTCTCACACATTGTAATGCCTGGGGTAATGATCCGTAAAGCAGGGTTCTCATACCACGCTGCTGTAAGAAACAATTTTAGAAAACTGCCGTGGAATCCCTTTCTTTCCAATCCTACCCATTTCAATGTGCGACACAACTACGACGTTACAACAAAAGATTACATTTACAAGCTTCTCGCACATTGTAATGCTTGGGTTCATGATCCGTAAAGCAGGGTTCTCATACCACTCCATCGCTCCAAAATCAATCGAAATCTTAACATTTAGGTTGTTGTTGCAGGCATCAAAACAATCGAACCTAACCATTTTCATACTAACTTCTTCAAACTCAATAAAAAAGTCATTATAAAACACATCCATACACTGAAGAGATCTGTGAAACTCAGGGTTCTAATACCACTCCATCACTGGTTGCTCTAAACAGTCTCCAAAACCAATCGAAATCGAAATGAGAGTACGAGTTGGTTCCAGGGCGGTTATAAAAATGGTATGGTAAGTGAGAGTATGCGTTGGCTGGTCATAGAAATGGTATGGTGAGCGGCACCAAACATATATTCCCTTACTTCCGTAGTAATGTCATGCGTTCGGGATCGAACAACAAACTCTATGCGTTTGGCATCACCGATTCTGCCACAGTTGTAACCAAAAAAATATGTAAGTATACTTTCACACGTTTTAAAAGCACACTAATTGCTTAAGTCCTGTACAAAATTCACTATCAGATGGATTGTACAAAATTCAGTAACAGATGGATTGTTTAGTGTTGCTTTGGAGAATAACTCGGAAGTTACCGCTACTTCCAATACTCCGGAGGACGTTAAAGTCTATTTATGTCATTTAGTTTTGGCTGGGATTAGCATAACTATGCTGTTTTGATTTAATAACAATCTTTAATAACCCTCTTATTTGGTTGTATTGGGTTGATAATATATTTTTATTATACAAGTTTTTCTTAAAAATGTAATTCACTGATATCAATCAATTTGTTTTATAAAATTTAAACAATCAATTTGTTTTATATAATTTTAAAAAAATAAAGAGATTGTAAAGTAGTTAGTCCCTATGAGATTATATTTAAATTGTGTCTAATTCTTAAGGGAAAATAAAAGATTTTATTAAAACAAAATTAATAAATACAATGAAGTTGTAGAAAATGTTTAATATCATATGAATTATGTGAAAGTTAATTTTTCAAAATTAAACACACATTTAGTAAATTAATAATAAGATTTATAAAGAATAGTGAAGAAAAATAATATTCAAAGATTTGCACATCAAAACTATATGCCATATTGACAAACCTTTTACCATAGCACTAGAAAAAACCCTTTTATAATATCACTAACCAATATATGTGATGGTCATATATATATATATATATATATATATATATATATATATATATATATATATATATATATATATAAACATAATGGTGATGGAGAAAATCTAAGTTCTCAAATAACATAATGTTGATAATGCTATAGTGGAGAAGATCATATATAGGTATTTCACCTTAAAGTTATTTTTTTACAATTTTCAATCAAATTCCAATGAAAAAGAAGCCCATAACACTATTAAACTGAAATAAAAAAATAATATATTTCAATTACAATATAATTAAAAAAAATCAATACATTTTAATCTTATAATATTAGTTCATAAAAAAATTATTCGAACTTTTTTAGATGCTTAATAAATACATGGTAAAAAGAAAAAACCAAGCAATGTCTTTTTGTTGGAAACCATTAGCTCTATTAATTTTTTTCTTTAGTTATTTAGAAAATGTGGTATAAAATGTAGGGAATAAAAAATAAATAAAAATTTAGAAGTAATTAAAACTCATTTTTTGAATTGCTATATGATAAATAGTAAAATTTTATATACTCCTTTGAATTAAATTAGCTAAATATTCAATCATATTGATAAAAATCAATTAGAATAACTCTTTGAACTAACAACTAATTTTTTAATCTATCATCCCTTTCTATATGTATACACTAGCATTTAAAGACACAAAATTTAATAGTAAATTAAATAAATAAAATATACATTAACATTTGTATTCTCTATCCATGTGTTATGTAAAAGGAAAAATGGCACAACCAACCATTGGTATGAAAGTATAAAATTGTTAGAAAATTCATCACGAATGCTTCTAATGAGTCCTTAAAATAAGATACGGAACCCTAATTAAAAAGGAAAAGATTTACTACATCAATAGAAAGCAAGAAAACCTTTTGCACATATCTTAGCTAGATCCTAAGAAATTTTAGAGGAAAAATCTAACTCATAAAACTAAAAAAAAATAATATGATTCCCTTGAGGGACTGTAATATCTACCTCAAAAATCATCTTGTATTGTCATGGACAACATTTCAAATGTTTTTACACGCGATGAAGCTTTTCTATAGAAGATATAAATTTTGGGGTTGAGTGACTCACACAAGGGGAAGCTAAGGACATAAAAGGCTATGAAGCATAAATCTTAAAAATTGGAGGGAATATTCTCATCCCCCATATACATAATCTCGTCAATTTAGCACTCAAGCAGGGCTTTCCTAAAAACTAGACTCAAACCCTCATTTTTCCTATTTTAAAAAGAGGAGATAAAAACAATCACTCTATTTATAGGACAACTATGATTAGACCAATTTTGGGAAAGTTGTATGGATGTATTTTGGAAAAGAAGATCATCATATGGCTAGAAAGACAAATAAAATGAGCTAAAGTCCAAGCAAGGTTCAGAGGCTATCCTTCAACTCTCGACCACCTCTTGATGCTTAGGATCAAGGGAGATGAGTGTCACAATAATAAAACCAAATTCCTTTATTGATTCATTGCTTTTAGAAATTTTTGACATATTACCCTAGACTAACCTTTGGAATAGGCTAGAAGAGTTAAAAGTTCTTTTCAAGTTGAGAGTTGTTGCGGTAAGATTGTATGTGAATGTTTTTTCTAGGTTTAGGAACACTAAGGGTTGGTCAGAAAAAATAAACTGTAATATAATATTCAAACAAGATTGTCCCATGTCCCCTAATATTTTTCGCATATACATAGACAAGTTAGAAGAATGTATGGAATATGGAGGTTGTGTTGGCTCGACTCTAATTGGCTAGTCATAATCCTTCTTATTTATGCCCATTATATTATTCTTATGGAGAGGAGTCTTTATAAATTTGGCAAGAAACCAAGAATCCTCAAGGACTTTTTCTCTGCTCTGAGTATGGTTGTGAACACTCAAAAAATGAAAGTTATGATAATTAAGTCTAGAAATATCACCAATGATAATTTTATACATGAAAAAAGTACCTTCGAGAATGTTCCTTCATATATATAGCTTAGAAGAAATATTCATCACAATCTAAATTGGAGCTATAGCATTGCAAGAAGGATAAATGGAGGGTGGAAATGTTATTATGGGCTTGAAAACAATTGTAAATTAGTATACCTGTGGCTATGGGATAAGAAAAAAATTCTCTTTGAGAGACTCATCAGACTTGTCATTTTATATGGATGTGAATTCTATGGATTTAGTATCTCTAGAAAATACTTGAGAAAGATAAAGAAAATTGAAAAGAAGTTTACCACTGATAATCTCAAAATTAAATGTAAGACATCCTGTCATATCCTCCTCATAGAAGCTTGTATTTCCCCCATTGAGAGGATGGATATGATTTGGTAATTAATCTAAAAGAACAAGATAATCACATGGATGAAAAGAAGATTCCCAAAATTGCTTTAAACTCTGGTCAAAACCACCGACAACTAGAGTTGGGATGACATAAAGATGCCAATTGTTTTAAATGCCACAAGTCAAATTTCAATTGTTATATATATATATATATGAGATCTGTTTTATTAAGATGTCTATTGAAATGGAATTACACATCTCCTTCATATTGGACTATAGAAAGCCCATTTCAACGCCTTTACCAGAAATACTAAATTTAATTTATTTTTAAATAATATTTTAAATTAAATTTAATCATATTTTTAAATACGATTAAACTTTCACTATAATAATTTGTGTTTGTGTTTTTTTAATACAATTGGGTTGAAATATTTAATAGTATCGAGGGGGGGTTTAATCAGTGGACAATTTAATTTATTTTTCTTTAAAAAATTGCTTCAAACACTTTTATACTTTAATTGAAAACAAACATATCATAAGTAAACTAAACATGTATCACAATATTTATTAACATGTTTAGTGTACACATATATTTGATGTGGAAACCTAGATCGAGAGAAAACCACTTGAAAATATTTCACCAATAAATGCCAATTCATTTGTAAGCAATTGCCTGTGAGGAAACCAATCTTCTATAGGAACCAACCTACAAGTAGATAAGGACACCAATCCTCTCGATAAAAAACTCAATGACTTCACGCACCAACTTGCAAGTAGATGAAGATATTGTAAATGTGTTGAACCTGCACAGAGTATATCTGGCTAGAAAATACCACACACATTTGTAGAGAGAAATTGAGAAAGAAGAAGCAAGAGAGAAAGAATGAAAGAATTATCATTAATTGTATTCCACACTCAAAGAGTGAATAATTTACAATAGATATAGGATAAATGAGTAACTAAAGATCCATAGTGGTGGTCTAGAGTGATCTGGACACACACCAGTAGTTACAGGAGTAAACTACCACCTAGACTAGTCTCTCAAGCAGTTACGGGAGTGAACTTCCACCTAGTCTGAGTTAACTACTCTACCAATCTTCAGTTAACTGATTGAAACATAGTGAAGTGAGGAGGAGATTAGGGAATCATGCACTAGTCTGGTGATGATCCCAAGGACGATGCCAATTAGTTGGTGATGATTCCAATGTTTCATGGTGACAAAACCAATGCAACATCTACAGTCCACTCAACTAGTCAAACTGAAGTGAAAACTGAAGAGAATATTATCCCTAGAGGAATATTCTTCCTAAATTATAGGAGACTAAATAATGACTAATAAACAAGGAAAAAACTTAGATAAAATAAATCATAGGTGTGTGTGAAGTAACTCCAATAGATACCAATCCTCTTGAGCACCACCTCAATGAATTCAGGCACCAACCTTCAAGTAGATGAGGACACCAATCCTCTTGAGCACCAAGTTAATGACTTCAAGAACCAACCTACAATTAGATGAGGATACCAATCCTCTTGAACACCAACTCAATGACTTCAGGAACCAACATGTGGATTGAGAACTGACACAATCATTCCTTGCTCCACCCTATGACCCTTATTTTTTCATTTGTTCACTAAAACTGTAGAGTTTCATTTATCTTATCCATTTTAATCTTTTTTTTTTTTTTTTGAAATCTCCAGAATAAATTTTCTTATGTACAAAGATCTCATGATAGGATCATATATTCTACAATGTATTCCTCTAAATTATTTCTATCAAACATTACATCCTTCTACCAAAACAGTGTTGATGCAAATAGTGTGAAAACATTTGTACAATAAAGATCTTCTTATGCTCACTAATTCATATTACTGCAAGGATCATATTGAGGCAATTGCAATATCCAAATCAAGATGCCACCATTAAACCACATACCAAATTTATAATGATCATCCCATCATTGTAAAACATTCTCTTCATATTTTTGTAATGATCATATCCCTGCAAGTGCAATGTCCAAAAATAAGGATAATATACTTACAATGAGGAGTTGATCTTCAAGACGAAACACCATTACACCATAGTAAGCATGATTTTATTAGGTGTATGTACACCTGCATCGGCTCTCTGCACATATGAATGTATTTTTGGAAGATTGGTTGTTGTCATTGATGTCAACCCTAGTCATGGGTTTTGGACCGCAAGATTGATAAAGGTATTTGGACATGAAGGACAATGCCCATGCATATACAACGCCCATGACTGGATAGTATACATGATGTTGTTTCCAGTGGTATGTGGCATGTCAGGTGGATCCTCATGGTTGAGGAGAAATGAATTTTTGAAGATGACAAAGTGAATTGAAGAAGGAAGTACATGTAGGCACTGAAGATAATTAAAGAAAAGAATTACAAAATAAGAAAGTGTGAAGTCGGCCCTAATGTTAAAATGAAGTGACATAAATGGTATAAATAAACATCATTATACATTCATTTTCATACAAGTCAAATTTAGGAGGAAATAAGAAGTAAATAAGGCCGGATTTCAAGGGAGGATGATGTCTTTTGGTGATGTGTTCTAAGGTATGTTATTTTCAGGTCATCTTACCATTTTTGCTATAAATTTTTTTCTAGAACAATTCAGATGGTGAAATTGCTATGGTATTGAGAAGACATATCAAGGTACCTCTGGTAAAAATTTCATCTCTTGATTCGCTATAATTATGGAGATACACTCTGTGGAAGATAGGGTTTGTGACTAGTCCCGAAGCTAGTCAATAAACAGGTGTTCCAGGTAAAACAGTCATAACTTATTCATCGAGAATCCAAATGATGTGGGACAAATTTCATTGGAAAGAGTACATACTTTAGTTTCTTGTGTGAGTTTCAGAATCGGATGTTAAATATTGAGCGTGGGGAATTCTGTACAAGTTTGGTCTCCTGAATAGACCAGAATTGAATAAAGTCTACCATTCTTTCTATAACTTCTTTTTGGGGAGGATTAAAGGAGTGAAACTTGGAGGAGCTTTAGAGAATACAGTGAGTAATATTATATACAGGATCAGAGTACTCCAAGAATTGAAGAATTGCAAAAATTGAAGAAGTCTCAGGAAGCATTATTAGGTTCTATGTGATGATTGGTTTATGGTGATGATTTAATGTAAAGTTTTATTATCTCTCATATATTCTAGGGTGGAAAGAATGGGAAAGGATGGAGAGTTCAACTCTCTCTTGATATTTGAGGATTTTATCTTCCTCTTGGAGGTTTATCCCTCCCTTTACATTTGGAAGTTGTAGCTACCTTTGGAAGTCATTACTTCCATTGAATAATAACTATTGATTATTTCTCATATATTGTGCATAGTGTATTATGGTATATTGGTGTAACTCTTATACTATTGTTAATTGCTCATTGGATATATTTGAATGGTTTAAGTATAAGTTGAAAAAGGTTTTAAATTGTACTTGATACTGATTCACCCCCCTCTCAATATCAACAAATGTGCATACATCAGAAAATAAAGAAGGCCAATAATAACCAGCTCTCAAAATCTTATGAGAAGTGGTTTTCCAATAATGGTGTCTGCCACACTCACTGCTATGAAATTCTGTCATGATCTATACTAATTCATCCATGTTAATGCATCTCAACAATACTCCTAAATGATCTTTCCAAAACAAGATCTTGTCACTAATGCATAATTTAATGGCCTTAAGTTTTAAAGCTCTCACCTATGTTTTTCTCATGTCTAGAGGAGCTGTAAGATTCTACAAAAAATATACAATGTCACCGTACCATTCACAGTCAGCGAAGTGAGAAGATACCTGCAAATCATAAGTGAGTTTCTCTTCTGATATCTGAGACTACATGCTTTTTGCATCTACCCCAACAAAATTTATCCCTGGCATTTTACAATTTTCATTTGCAAGGAGTTTGGCAAGCCCTTGGCCTTTAAAAAGTTTGACTGACTTGATATCAATATCAAATTCAATCATTTTCACAATCCACTTGCTTCTTTTCCCATCAATCTCAAGCTGAACCAGGACATATTTCATGAAACTAGAAGGGGTAGATGCTATTACCTTGGTCTTTAGTATATAGATCTCGAAAGCTTTAAGTGATTTGATTAGTGCATATGCTTGTTTTTCAATTGGGTCATATTTGATTTCATCATCTCTTAAAATTTTGTTGTAAAATGATACTGGTTTCTCATGCCCATCTTCATTCTTATGTAACAACACTGCTGCAATTGTATCATTAGAGGAAAATGAGAAAATATAAAAGTCTTTATCAAAATTTGGGCTAATTAAGACAGGGGCTGTCATAATAGCTTTTTTGATAGATTCAAAATAATGCCTGGCTTCCTCTGTCCATTTCACTTTAGAATCCTTCCTCAACATGCATGTGATATATTTGGTAAGCTCTGCAAAATTTGCAATAAACCTCTTGATGAAATTTATGGTTCCAAGGAAAGATTGGATATCTTTCTTGGATATTGGGAGATACAGTTTTTGAATTGTCTCTACTCTTGCTGGGTCGATCTTCACTCCATCTGCAGATACAATATGCCCAAGCAACTTACCTTCTCTGAGTGCAAAATGAGACTTCTTTGGGTTTAAGGAAATGCCATATTTTCTACATTTCAGGAAAGTCTTTCTTAGATGCTACAAGTGATCTTCATGGCTGTATGAAAAAAATGTGATTTCATTAAGTTATATCAAAACAAACTTGTCCTTTTCCCCCACGAATGCAATGTCCATTGCCCTCTGGAATGTGGCTCCCATGTTCATCAATCCAAATGGCATTTTTTCATACATGAATGTACCCCATGGTGTGGTAAAGGCTATTTTCTCTTTATCATCTGGATGGACTTCAATTTGATTATACAATAAGAAGTCGTCAATGAATGACATGACACTAGATCTAGAAACTTTTTGCAGAATATGTTCCATCTTAGGCAATGAGTAATTATCTTTTCTAGAGCATTTGTTTAAATTCCTGAAGTCTACATAGAGTCTAATATCACCATTTTTCTTTCTAATAGGAACAAGATTGACAATCCATTCAGAGTATATGAGAGGGATGATGATCTTGGCCTCCATCATTTTTTTTATTTCCTTCTCCATAAAAGGAAACAATGTTGGACTGAGTGATCTGAGTTTCTGTCTGAATGGTTTGGTATCTTTGTTCAAAGGAATTTTTTGTTGTATGATGTCTATATTGTATGTCTTTAGGTCACTATACTTCCATGCAAATATATCAGAAAATTCTTTTAACAATTCACCATATTCAAATTTATGTTTCTTAGTTAAATGAGAAGCTAGACTCACATACTTGGGGTTTTCTTCATTTGTTACATTAAAATGAGACACATCAGAATCTTCCTCCTTTTTTTCTAGTTTGATGGCAACATGATTATGATCAAAAAGTCTCTCTAAAGGGACCAAACCTTTGAGGATGTGGTTGGTAGAGAGATGCACAATTTCATGAGCTCCAATTTTATTCCTGAATTTAGGTCTTTCAGTTTGTTCATTATGCTTGTTGTCCTGATCAATTTGTAAATCTGAAAACTCATCTATCACCCTTAAGAACCTTCTCATCTTTGCATCATCCTCAAATACTTTCCAGAATTTTACATTATCAGGTAAATAAGGCTGATACTTTACCTGAATTTCATAATTCAACCTTGGGGGCAAAGGGGGTATGAAAGTGCTAGCCGGAATGGCGAATGAATCAACCAACTAATTCATGGCCCTAGGGATATATGAGATCTTGAATTCAATAAACAAAGCAATCACATTGAGAACCTCATCTTTGTAAGATTTCAATATCAGATGCTTGGCTTGGAAAGACTTATTTACATGTTGAATGATTAGATAAACATCCCCATATGATTGCAACCTCTTAATCTTCATCTCTTTTGCAACATTTAGACCCAAGAGCAAAGCCTCGTATTCTGCAATATTATTTGTAACTTGGAAATCAAGTTTGAAAGACAAATGTGTAGTTTCTTTAGATGGTGAAATCAATACGACTCCTTCTCCAACAGTTTCTTTAATACATGACCCATCAAAAAACATACTCCATAGATCATCTTCTACTACCTCTATGGACTGAACAACAGTCTTTTTAAGCAACAATGAATCTGAGATTGAATCATCAAACTGTAAGATGCAAGACCCCATACCTGTGTCAACTGAGTAAATAGGATAGTTGGCTGGATTTTGTTCATCACTGATAACATATGCAAGTTGTGACTCTTTGTATAGTCTCTTGTTTACTCCTCCAAAAATAGGGATAGTAGCGTATGAGAGGTCCATTTGAAGAGTTCCTCCTAACCTCTTCATCCATAATCTTGAAGAAAAACATCCTAATTTGGGTGGAATGTCTACTACAACTACATCCATGATCATGTTTTTCATAGATTCTTGAGTTAAAGTTACTAGCAAATCTTTGATCAACCCTAGACATTTAAATTTCCTAGAGTCAAATGAGAAAAGATCATGGTAAGTTTTGGTGACCTCTAATCCTAGCTCATCCATAACTACCTTTGGCATTAGATTGTGGGAGGCTCTAGAGTCTAGCAGGCAGTTATGTAACATTTTGTCATGAATGTTCAGAGAGATATAGAAAGGTGGACAACTTTCATCTCTATCCTCTATCATTTTACCTAAGACAATGGTAGGATTGTCATCATATATATTAAGAATATCAACAAAGGGAGATATGGATTTGGGATCAAGAGTATTGAGGATATCTTTCTTAAATGATTAATTTTTCATTAATTTAACCAAAGGAATCGGGATTTTGATTTTCTGTATCTCAGCTTCAAAATTGAAAGAATATGAGGTTTTGTCAGAAAATTTTACCTCATTTGAAGGAGCTTTCAAAGAACTATGTTGATCATTAGGGATTTTATATTTTTGTGTTTGTTTCTTAGTTGGTGTAGCAATATTCTTGGGAGGAGATGATGCACTATGTTTTGCAGCGTTGGACTTGGACCTTAAATTGTATTTTTTTCCATCATCAGTTTGAAAAGCCCCATTATCAACAGAATTTTCCTTTATCTGTTCAGTCATTAATGTCTCTTCAAAATCCTTCTGTGTTAAATAGGATTTCTTTGCATCATCTCCAACATAGTGAATATTGTCTTCTTCCTCTTCTTGAAAACCGTCTTCATCTTCATCCATCATGGTATTTTGGAGAGGAGATTTTACCCTTTGATCTTCTGTGGGATTTCTCTCTTTCTTCAATATTTGAAACTGTTGATTATTTCTTCGGAAAGTGTTAGGATTCTGATTTGGATTCCTGTGAGGGTATTCATAGGAACCCATTCCCTGTACAGGCTTCTTATTTTGAATCTTTAGCTTAGACATTTCTAAGTTTAATGACTCTATCATCTTAGATAATTTTTCTATCTTAGGATTTGGAATTGATGAGGAAGGGGCTTCTTCCTTCTTCTTTCTTCTATCAAAATTTCCTTTTAACTTATGAGCAGCCAATATATTTGATTCAACTTCAAGGGAAGCATCTTGAATCAAGGAAAGTGTGGTAGACCTTCTCTCTCTTAGTAGAAAACATAATTCAGAGTTGAATGAGTTAGCATAGGTGATTGGGGAAGAAGTCTCTGTAGGTTTGATTTCTGCAGGTATTTTACTATACATTATGTTGAACCTCTTGGTGAAATCAGATACAGATTCACCATTTTCTTTCTTAAGGTTTCCAAAATCTTTGATATAGTACAAGAATTCTTGCCTATCTCCCTATTGTTTTAAAAAGACATCATCCAACTCTTCTATTCCATCTATAGAACCAATAGGAAGTTCCTTGAACCACTTCCTAGCATGACCATCCAAGATCTAGACAAAGACTCTGGTCCAAACATCAACATCTTCTATGTTTAAGTTTTACGCATAGCTATAGAAGGCTTCTATATGTTCCTCTATAGTTACATCTCCCTCTCCTGTGAATTTTGGCATATACTTTTGGTAGTCACCAGTGGGCATAGCTACAGGTGCATTTGGTAGCACAAGAGGGGCATATCTAGCAGCTAGAATTCATTTCATTTTGGTCAATGGGGCAGGTGCATCCATAATGACTATTGGTGAGTGAGGTGATAAACTTTTCTCAGAATGTTCAACACTGGGGGAATTTAACTAAAAAAGGGAGGAACTTTCTAATGGGAAAGGAGTTTGATATGAGGCTATATATAAATGTGTGAGTTGGTCGGACAAGTTTTCTTCATCTTTAGCAGAGAGTTATCGTAGGATGTTCTCTACAACAAGGAGGCTAGTGTGAATATTTATATGGTCTTCCTCTTGTTGTGAGTGAAAAGACTCAAGAGATGAGGAGCTATGACTTCTTTCTAAGGTCCCAGATAGTTCTTCAACTATATTAGAGCCTAGGACTTCTTCTACAAAGATATTTTCCTCTTGATAAGAAACAATTTGTTCTTCTACATCTGTTACGATTGATCTTTCACTGACAATTTTAGAGGAAGAAGCATTAGTGTTTTCTGAGATTGATTTCTTATATTGAGAAAGAGGATTACTTTTAGTACCTGATTTTGAAGTCTGATCTTGAAATGGTCTTCCTCTTGTGAGAATCAGTTTTGGATTGGGTACTAGTGTGACAGGTGATTCTTGTGGATTTTCCCTAGTATTTATCTTATTTGGAGCTAGGATGAACTTGTGGAGCCGCCAGATATATGATTACAACCAATGTAATGTCTAATCCTTGTCTATCATCAAGGATCAACTTTGTGTCATCTCCCAAGAAAATTGATCTTCAATCTCGATCCCAGACAATGGTGCCAATTTGTTAGCTCTCCAGGAGTCCTTCTCAGGTTGTAGCTTGAAGAAGCCTGGTAACTTAAAGTGTGAATGATTTGGTGTTTTGTGTTTGGAACAAATGGGAAATACTGACCTACTGGATTTGTGTCAAGACAATCAAATGTGTACAACCATATGCAACAATGCTCTCAAGAATCAATGATCAGATGGATAGCTTGTTGGTGGGTGAAAAAGGCTACACTTATTAACCATAACACACATGTGATGGGTCAATTAAGATAGTGATGATTATTTATTAAATCATAGTTTATTAATTAACAAGCAATTAAGAAAAGCATAGATCAATAACAACCATTCAAGTACAGGTAAAAAGAGAAATGGAAATCTAACATCGATAAATGAGAGGAACTTGTGATCTATATTATATCATAAGAAAAAGTCTATTATAGAAATGGTGTAGTATCAATCCCTCAAGACTCAAACCTCTAATCTATAAAATCGACAAGCTTTATAGACTTTACAAATAGTTTCAGATCCTGAGAAATCAGATCTGAAAAAACTAATAATAGAAAAACTGTTACAAAATCTTTCAAACAAAAATGGATCTAGTCTACTTCTAAAACTCTATTTTTCTTCAAATCCTCAAGTCTTCAACAGCTATATGCAAGTCTCTGATGTGTAAAGCTAGGATAACCTATGTATTTGACAGTTGGATGATCTCAACAGTTCTAAGGGAACTTCAACACCTTACTTCGAGCTCCAGATATTTAAAAATAAATTTATGTGGTTTCGACGGCTTCTTCACCCTAATGAATGCAATTTAGTCGTCGAAAGCCCTGATTTTTGGCGGCTAACTATGTGTTGCTATGTTGATTAAGCCACCGAAAAGCCTGAGATGGCCCAAAAGATAAATGCCTCCAAAATATAAAGGGAGTCGACAAAATATACGTGCAAGTTTGTTTGAAATGTTATTATGCCTTTTGATCACCAAAATTCCCTTACTTCGAGTTCCAGATCTTTAGCAATAACTTTCTGCGGTTTCAGTAGCTCCTTCACTTTGAAGAATGCAAGTTGGCCACTGAAAATCAGTGATTTCGGCGGCTAACTATATGTTGCTATGTCGATTATGTCGTCGAAAAGCCCGAGTTCGCAAAAAGATAAAAGTCTAAAAAATGAGTCTTCACCTCGATCACTTGGGTTGATTTTCTTTCAAATTTATAGCAGCCTATGCTAGGACATGCAGATCTGGGTGTGTATCAATTTTATCCTTTAACCTTTTGATTTTTCTCTTCAAACACTTGGCCAACCACCATAAACTATTATAGTATTTTGTGATCCTCTTCGTCTTCTTCTTTTCCTTTATACTTTCAAGTGCTAATATTTCAAAGACTGCACTGGCTTTTGTGAAATTCTTTGATAGGGTCTCATATCTGGCCTTTATCACCCTTTCTAGCACTTCATACTATGCTATTTTCTCCCTAAGTTTCTTGATCTCCCTTGATCTATTCTATTTCTTTTTGCTACTAGATGCTTCACCCTTTTCAAGACTTGTGAGAATCTCAGTATCTGGTTCTTGCTCCATGGAAAATTCTATATTTTCATCAACATGGACTTATTCTTTTTCTGGTTCTTCATCTGAATCTGAATATGGAAAATTCAGATAGTTTGTCTTCTTGGGTGCAACCTACTTTGTGTCTTCATCAAAATACAACTTCTTATTTTATTTTTGGGCTTTTGAACTGGATCCTAGTTCTACTGATGGTTCAGGAGTAATAGATCTCCTCCTCTTCAAAATTCTTTGAGGAGTCAAAGATTTCTTACTTTCTTTCCTCTTAGCTTTCTCAGGTTGAGATTGTAACCCAAAACCTTCCCAGAACACAAATTGTTCCCATGTCCTTTCTTTCTTCTTTAATTCTTCCATAATGATCATCTTTATTAAACCAAAATGAAACATGGTATTCTGAATGTTGTTTGGTTCAGTCCTATCTCTGTTGCATATCTTAGTGAGGATTTTATGGAAATAAAATGGTAGATTCAATGGTGTCTTCCCTATAAAGTGATCCATTAGCTTGAAATGATACAGCATGAACCTGCCATACCTTCCTTCTGTAGTTATGTATAATTGTATGGATTTGAGAAGAGTTTTCCATTTCTTCTCCAAGTAGGAACTAGGAATGTCCTTTTCCAGATTATATCTTGAAATTCTGGTTTCAAGTATGGTCTAAATTCTAGGCCTTTTGTGACTATAGTTTTGAACCAGTTTTGCCCTGTCCTTGGCATGCCTATAGTAGAGGCTATGGCAGATTCATCTACTAGTATCTCCAAATATCCAACTGTGGCCTTGTCCCCATCATACGATTTGGAAAAGGCTTTTGTGATACCCTAGTGGTATCCTTCATGTAATCTTTCAACATAAGTGAGACAACCTACCACTAAAAATAGCTGATGAATCTTTGGGTGAGACTGCAAATATTGCGTACTGTCTATCTCCATTATGAGAGGTGGACCTCCCCTCTTTTTTCCTTGTCTACAACAACCATGAATTAGTCTGAAAATCCTAAAACAAATGTCTCTTACCAATAGGCAGGATCTTGCAGGTGAATGTGAAAAACTTATGTGTTGTTAAAATGGTGAAAGACCGCCCTTTATAACTCTCCCCATGCTTTGTGTTTAAAGTTGAATGATTGTTGGTGTCAACCAGATATGGGAACATTTGAAACGAGCACGATGATGGCTGACCACTTCTGAGGTGATGAGAAATTGAACCCTCACACGATCTGCATAATCATTTACATAAATGGTGGCAGAGAACATGGGATAATGACAAAAGACCACTTAAGCTACCATTATGTCTTGATGACATGTGTCCTTCAATTAACATTCAGGCTCACTTGATGTGCTGACTAAAAACCTTTCCTTCACTTTCACTGTCTCCTTTGTCCTTTGAAATGTTGCTTTGCTGCCGAAAGCTTGAAATTTTGGCGGCTCATCTTAAGATTCAAAACAAAATTTAGCCGCCGAAAAGGTTTTCTTTTATTTTTTTAAAAACAATCAATGTAAAATCAACTTATTTGGACTTTACAACTTATTCTCTATGCTTAGAGACCATATACCACAAAAAATTAAAAAAGACACTCATTCATGACTATGCTATGACCTAAAAATCGAACAAAAAGACAAGTTTATTTTAGGAGATAATACGATCAACAATGATTACTTGGTTTAGTAGGAAGCAAACTTTTGCATCACTCATTTCAATATAGGTAGAGTATATGGCAATGAGTATGGCTAGTTTTGAAGGCACTTGGATTCACAATTTGCTTACAAGTTTATTTGAATAGGACTCAGAGCCTATAGTGATATATTGTGATCATCATAGTTATATCAAACTCTTGGAGATTCCAGTATTCCATGGTAGGTCCACGTATATAGATATCAAATACCATTTCATTCGAGATAATATTCAGATCAGAGCAATGAATCTTAAATATATTTCCACATATCAACATGTTGCATATATTCTAACCAAGCCTTTGGAGAAGGCGAATTATGTGTTCTTTAGAGACATACTTGTAGTGGTGCAGAATACCTTCCTTGCTAGGAGGGAGTGTTGATGCTAGTGATAGCATCATATAGGTATTTCCACACTAGTCTATGTGTCTAGATGTGTGGAAATCGTCCAAAGCCTTCTACTCTTGAATTTAATTTAGTTAAAGGGTTATTAATGTAAATTACTTTTACTAATTAATTATGTAATTATTTAAAATCACGATTACAAAAGAAAGGGTAGGGCGAAGGAGGAAGACACTTGATACTTGATATTATTGAGAGTAGAGAATTTACTTTTGAGAGGTTTGGATCACAAAAGAATGTGATTAAAAATCTTGGATAGGTGGAGAAGGACTTCAATCTATATATCATGTCAAGGGGAAGAGAAAATAGAGGTTGTGTAGGTGGGTTTCAATCAGAGAAAGTCACATGAGAGTGTCACGTCATATGGATCTTGTCATGTTGTACGGAGCTTGTTGTACAAAGATTGTCATATGGTGATATAATATGATTATTAGAGTTGTATCAAACTCTTAGATAATCCAATATTCCATGATAGGTCCAAGCATATATAGATCATATACCATTTCATTCAAGATAGGATCTAGTTGGGAGCAATGAAGCTTCAGTATATTTCCATAGATCAATAGGTTGCATGTATTCTAACCAGTCCTTTGGATAAAGGGAAGTTTGTGTTCTTTAGAGATAGACTTTGAGTGTTGCAGAATACCTTCCTTTCTAGGAGTTAGTGTTCATTCTAGTGATAGAATCAGGCAAGTATTTCTGCACAAGTCTATGTGTCTAAATGTGTGGAAATCATCCAAATCCTTCTACTCTTGAATTTACATTAGCTAAGGGAATGATTAAAGTCAATTACTTTTATGAATTAATTATGTTATTAGTTAATTGGTTTATTTAAGGAAAGTGCTAAAAGAAATTAGCATGTTTCTAAAACTCAAGTGAGTGTGAGAAGTAATCTCAACATGCAACCACTTTTGAGATATATAGATTACGATTATAAAAGTAAGGGTAGGGTGAAGGAGAAAGACAATTTATACTTGAGATTCTTGAGAGTATAGAATTTACTTTTGAGAGGATTGGATCCCGAAGGAATGTGATTCAATATCCTGGATAGGTGGAGAAGGACTTCAATCTAGAGATCATGTCAAGGAGAAGAGACAACATAGGCAGTGTAATTGGGTTTCAATCAAAGAAATTCATAGGAGAGTGTCACATTGTATGGAGCTTGTCGTACGATATTTCTATACATGTATGTGGGTTTATGTAGAGACAATTGCATACATAAGAAGGTGAATGAAAGTCGTGGCCACTGTAATACCCCAAGGACGTACGCCATTTATATTATGAATTTTAATTATGTTTATAGGCTGGTGAGCCAAGTGTATATAAGATTGTGGGCTTTTGTGTTTATTAGGCCATAGAGCCTAGGATGCTAAGGCCAAGAGCCTATTTTGTATATGTAATTATGCAAAATCCTTAATAATAATATAAACATCACTGCGTGTAGACCGACAACGAATAAAGAGTGATGGGGGACTATGATTCCACAAGGTTGGGTAAGGGAGGAGGTTAAGTGTGTGGGCCTAGGGGATAATATAGGGGGCTTACCTCTAAAGGGGATACTAATTTATTATTATTTACTAAAGAATAAGGTGGACAATTGATCAGTGTTGTCCTAAGTTCCTAAAAAAAGGAATGTATGCTAAGTTGAATGCATGCAGCTCCAGGAAGACAGGTGTCGACCTAGGCTCATGTAGTTAAAGATGAAGAGTTAGCTTGTGTTGGGGGTTCACTAGCCATTCTCCGTGGGGGGGGTTCGCGAATCATTGTTGCATCCTCCTCCTAAGTTCGCTTGTCATTCTCGATTCTCATGAATTTCGTCTGGCCTTTGCGTTTTGACCTCTACATAACCATGCACCTCTGAAAACTAGAACCGTGAAGCCGACATGTGTGAATCCTTGAACCCATCATATCCTCTCTTAAAGAGTCAAGTTCATACCTGGACCATTTGGGTTGCTGCCTTCGGTTTTCCTAAGTTGTTTTGACCAGTTGTCGTTGTTTTCACCCATACCTTGCTGGAACTGAGTCGAAAGTGGATGAAGAAGCAGGTTGTCAGGCCCATGGTAGAAGAGATAGGTTTTTTGTCCTATGAGAATCTCTTTCTAGGTGAGAGAGTTTGATGGGAAGTGGTTTTCTCCCAGAGAGGGTGTAGCACTAACTACAGAGCTCTGAGAATTCATGATCTGACTTGTTGTCGAGACCTTGAGAGGGAGGTAAAGCAGTCGATGGACTATTTGATAGTGAAGGTGTATACTCCTGGGTGGAACAAACATGTGGGGAATGAGAGTCTGTGAGTACTAGGAGTAAGAATGCTCCTGGAGAGAATTCTTTCGGTTGCTTTCTGCAGTGTACCTGTGACCTTAACCTAGTATAGGCTTTCCTTTCCCTAGATGGAGGTTAGTCCCAACTCAGAGTTGACCCACTACTGACCATGATGAGGAGTGTGGTCTAAGGCTGGGAGGTTCGTAGAAGGTTTTCACGTAGTTGGTTGTCTTCTAATAAAACATAAGTACCGCTTTTATGTTTATTTACATGTTGTGTAATGGTACATATGTTGTAATTGATGAGTATTTCTTGTGTATGTTGTATATGCTGCATGTGTAGGCTTATTGTTACTTCCAAGTTAATATGTTATATATATATGTACAATAAAGATTCTATGTTTAGATGGATGTGTATGTTTTTCTGCAAGTATCTCTATGTGGCATAGCTAGTAGTTAAGGTTGGAGCTATCACAGATCAGAATAGTGCAACAGAGCTGCAAGAGTGATGTTTCCCATCCTGTTGGTGGTTGGGGACATTACAATTTAGTATCAGAGCTACGTAAAGCATTTGAGTAGTGGCATTTACCATACTGTTGGTGGTTGGGGATGTTACAATTTGGTATCAGAGCCATGGTTTCAACATTGACCCTGGATGGGCCATGTTAGTGGTTAACAACACAAACATTTCAGAGTGAATTGTTGTCGAAAGGAGCAAAATTATAGGTTTAGAGTCTCCTTGGGTGCAAGGAGTGCTTCGATAAAGTCTTTGACTCAAAAATATCAGGAGAAATAGATTGATTCTTTTGTGAAGGGACACAAAGATCTGTTGCAAGGAGTGCACAGATTCGAAAGTCGATTAAGTGTCAAAGAAACCCTCTAAGGAGAAAGGGGTTCGAGAAAAGAAGCTCAGGATGAGGAGCGACATTAGTCATCATATCTGTTGTGGGAAGGAGTTTGGACTGTTAGATTCATGTCTAGGAAAGAAAATGAGAGCTCTTAGGAGGAAATAGATCCCAAGCCATCGGATTTGAGCGCAAAGGATTGACAGTCGTCCGATCTAGTTTGACAGGTGGCGTAAGATCCACAACTTCAGAGCGAGAGTACTTAGGAATTTTTTTGATTAAGGATAAACATGAAATAGCCAATGTATATCATGTTCATTGGTCGCCAGAGGGGTACGTGCCAACAGACCTGAAACTTTAGGGAAAGTCACTTTGGAAGATTTCAAGTGTGGAGTGAGTTTGAAACTCCCAAAGTGCTGAAGTGTTGAATTCACTGATAGCCCTTGATCATGAAGGAGGACATGCATCGGTAGATCATGAACTTTGGGTGAAAGCACTCTGCGCAAAAGAGAGTGTAAAGGAGTTGAAAATCTTGAAGTTCGAAGCTTCGAAGCCTGAAGAGTCGAAGTGGTGAGTCATGATGACATCACTTGGAGTTGATGTGGACCTTTCCTATACCTTCCACGTGTGCCCACCCGAAATGTTTACAATTGTACATGTGGGCCCTGAGGTTGAATAACATAGTTAAAGGTCAATGAGCACACACTGACATTTATCACGATACACCCAGATTGATGACTAGGAGGAATCGCGGGGACCCAATTTGCACAAGAATTAATTTCTCAAGGCGGTCCCACAATCCAAAGCATGATTTTCTCGGGGTGTTATGTATCATAATCATAGGAATTGTGAGACAAAAGGAGGGCTACTCCAAACCACGAATGCATGCCGCCGCAATTTGAAAGGTGTTAAGTATTGTGTGAAACCATGGGTCCCAGTGGATGCATGGTGTCAGTTGTGAATTCCGGAGACTTGACACTGCGAAAGATTGGTTCTTAATGGAACGAAAGAAAGAAGTTTCAAAAGTTTCATTATGCCGAGTTGACGAGACGTAATAACTTCACCAAAGGTGACATGGAAGTGTTCAGAAATTAATGGTTCAGGGCGTTGGGGGTGTGGGGATGTAAAATCCTCCGAAGTCCCAAAGCTCTAAATCTTTGAAGTCCCGAAGCTCACATGCTTGAAGTTCCATAGTGGGTGTCAACAATTGGATGTTGGGTAGTCGTGGACTGTTGTTCCACCCTACTTCGTGAGTCTGGTAATATAAAATCTGAGATATTGTTGTGTGATGTTTGTAAATATTCTGAAGCCAAAGGTTGAAGGCCAGAGTAAGAACCTATTGATCTATCACTTGGTCCCGACCCATGGTCGCGTGGGTTGGGGACTTAGAGAAAGTGACTAGTGCTCGAAAATTGTGTTAAAGAAGGGAAAAAGGGGTTAGAAAGGAAGCTCGTGGGTTTCTTCTCATTCAGACGTACAACAGGGAGGTAATAAAGACCTGGGAACTTTATGATAGGTTCCATCAATTATCTAAGAGCCATTAGCTCAGAGAAAAGAGATCATTGCACAATAAGTGCATCAGAGAGGAAGCACAAGTTTTGAAGGATTATATCTTTCTTCTGAAGGGTCAGAATTGAGCAAGAAAGTTATGATTGGAAAGGTATCAGAAAGAGGATTCTAGATGTAATGGTTACATTAAAACATAAAAAGTGTTAGATATGTCTTCATATAGAATAAAGAAGGAAGAAGGTCAGAGAAAATTTTTTATTCTACATCTGAGATTTTTCAAAAGTCATTGGATCAGATGTTGGGTTTGATAAGCAACATGGAAACCCCAAATGGAATTCTTGTTTGGAGAAGATAGTTCAAGTGACAATATTTGCAAATCAAATGTGAATGCTAGGTGGATAAATCCATCTACAATACTTGATAATGCATGAACCATAAGTTCGTATGGAGAAGCAAAGAATGTGAATAATGAAGGAAAGTTGTATGGAATATTAATGAGTTTGGAGATAAGATGTGACATCTCCAAGGGTTATCCCTACAGATTGGAGGTAGAAGCTCCATTATTGTTATCAAAATGCTCAGTGGAAGCATGGGATGAAGTCATCAAATATGGCATGCCAAAATTTGAATATGCATGAGATGAATTAGATGAATCCAAATAATAATGGAATGCTGAAAATTAATATCATCATAATATGTTATGAAAAATATGCAAAGTAGACAAGGAAAAACTCCTGGATGGAGTCAAGTCCATGAATATCCTAAGATAATGGAAGAGGAAATAATGAGATAGATATCAAGCTAATAGGAATGCATGTCAACACTCCAGGAAGAAAATATAGAATAGTAGAGGATTTTTTATGCACTCCAAGGGTGTGAAGGTATTTCCATAAGAGCATGGAGATATAAAGTCAAGAATATTTTAAAAGTGAAGTGACTTCTAAAGTGAAATCAATAAGGAACCAAGAAGAAGAAAACGGTTCTATGCATGGTTTTGAATGCATAGCAGATGGTACCTGACAAGAATCCATCTTAAGTGACATAGAGTCGTGAGTAACAACCCAAGAGGTTGCAGGTATCACTTGAATCTATGATGGTAAGGTAAAATAAGGACTTTCAATTAATTCTATGTAGCTAGCAAAAGAGAAGCGAAGAGTACAAGAAAACCTCAAGTACTAAAGTATTATGTTGGGAAAGGGTTGAAGAAGTTCAGTCCTAAAGAGTAACTGGATATTGAAGAATTAAGAGTCTATAAAACAGCTTGGTGTGGAATTTGATTCATCCAAGTACGAGATTGGGATAGTTGGACCCAGGAAATTAATGAAAGTTGAAGGTTAATATCAACTTAGTTTGGGAATATAAATGCAAAGGAAGCCAAGAGTGATTTGGATAGAAAGTGCTCAGGAAAAAAATAGTCATGTACAATAAATACAGTGAGAGAACAAGAAGATCCAAGAATTCGGGAAGAATTTAAGACTTCTAGGATCAACAAAGAAAAGTTGCACATGGGAAAGAAGTTGTTGCAATTTCTGTGGCAGAAAGTATGTTATGGCTTGTTGGGTCAGCAAGAGGAAATAATGCTTGCATGTTTGGAAGTGTTGTTGGTGATGTTGTTGCATAAGGAGGGACGCAACAAAGAGCCAAAGTGTTGGTTATAAGTTTTATAAAAGAAGCATGAAACCTTCTAATGCCATCAGACATTCAAGTAGTATAAAATTTATTAATGGCAATCATGCAGGTATGAGTTTTTATTACTCTTTTTGCATAATTGATGAAACAAAATTTAGGTAAGAATTTCCTCAACCATAGTTATTTTATAAAATCACATGATTATATTATTTAGTGCATACCACTGGATGTGGTAAAATATGGAAGACTGTATTAATTCATTTTTTTTTAACTTTTGAATGCATGCACTAACATAGTAGAATGTCATGTTAATTTGGTTATGGGGTAATAACCAAATAATTAAAAGATAAGAACTTGTTATAGAAAGGAATGCCAGTAAGATAGTCATATATGAGACCAGGACATGGTTGGATATGGCAAGGTATGGATATGGAAAGGCTATGAGCCACACAAGTACTAAAATCTTCCTACCTTTAAATAAAACTTGGACTGCAACCTTTTTGCTAACACTAATGAACACCACATAATTATATTCTTGCTGTAGTGTTCGGTTTGAAAAGGAAGGAATCCAATTAATTGGGAAGACAATAGGAAGTGTGTGGAGAATGTGTCAACACATTGACCAGAATTCCAAATTATGGATGGTGAGATACATGACTGAGATAAAGAGCATTGTGTAATTCAATGCAAGGTGCACTGAATAAGTATGCATTGAGAATTGCACTCGTGCATAGTAAGTGATATAATTGTAGACTAAATGCAATGGTTGAATATGTTTTATTATTGCATGGAAATAATTGTTACTAACAACTAAAATGTTGTTAACTCATGAAGTTGAGGACATTTCAGGGAGGTGTTAGACAATGAAACATGAAATTTGCAAGTCAAGTAGTCACATGAACATTGACTACAAGAAATTTTCGTGTTCAAAAAAAGAAGTAATGAACTTACAGATATTATTGTTAACATGCATATGCATAGAATGACGAGTCATTCTAGTTTATTAATTGTTGGGTAATTGTGATTGAATTGCTAGGTGTAGACAATTCTAAATTCACTGCATATGGTTTTGTACACATTGCAATTGAATTATGATGTACATGAAATAATGAAAATTGTTGGTATTATGCAAGATGAAGCCTTCCAGGAAAATGGTATGCAGTTTGGTGCTTTTGGAAAACCAAAAGGACGGTTGCAATATTAATATGGAAACAACCAAGAAGAATTATGAAATGGAATTTCATGTTTTGGGGAAAAAGTTGAATTCCTTTTTGAACTAAGTTGGATTTCCTAAACAAATTCTTATATGTTTTCTCATGATAACTGCATGTGGGTGATGTAGATGAGATGATGTTGATTAAATTTAGAATGTTGACTACAAAGAGTATCTCGGGGAAGATGTTGATTGAAAATATCTAAGGTAGTTGGAACTCTGGGAGCCATGGTGCTCTGAGACTTCTTGAGCCAGCCTATAGGTAGAGCCTAAGGGAAGGGAGGTGTAGCAGACGATGGACTGTCTGACAATGAAGGTGTGCACTCTTAGGGTGGGACAGGCATGTGGGGAAGGAGAGACCATTGGTTGGATTGTTGTTGAGGTTTGGTACCTTGGTCTAGACCATGTTGATGTGGAAGGTCTTCTCAATCAAAAGATACATATCATTTCTCTATTTATTGTATGTTGTGTATCTTGTATACAGGTTATAATGTTATTAGAATTGCCTATATATACATATATATACATTTCATATATGCTTGATTTACCTGCATCCATGAATGTACATAATGTGTTTCATGTTTCAATACTTGAGAAATTTATACCTAATGCTAATCATGTTATTGATTGGAATGTGATTCAGGTGGAGCAAGAAGGCGTCTTGCAAGTGCATCCTCTAGGCATATTGGACCCGAAAGAGAAAATATCTCTAGAATCGATCCATAGGGATTGTAAAGGTCCAGTGGACCGGGTATGACCCTAAGGACGCGACATGGAATCATGAAGATGCAATGCGGGCAGAATACCCGCATCTTTTTGAATATTTTGGGAAATCTTGTTGATGTTGTGTAAAGAGTTGCACTGAGGACAATGAAAAAATAAGGGGAGGGGATTGTAATACCCAAAGGACATGTGCCATTTATATTATGAATTTTAATTATGTTTATAGGATGGTGAGCCAAGTCTATATAAGTTGGTGGGATTATGTCTTTATTAGGCCAGAGAGCCTAGGATACTAAGGCCAAGAGCCTATTTTGTATATGCAATTATGCAAAATCATTAATAAAAATATAAACATCACTATGTGTATACCGACCACGAAGAAAGAGTGATGGGGGAATAAGCTTCCACAATGTTGGGTAAGGGAGGAGGCTAAGTGTGTGGGCCTAGGGGCTAATCTAGGGGCTTACCTCTAAAGGGGATAATAATTTATTATTATTTCCTAAAGTATAAGGTGGACAACTGATCAATGTTGTCCTAAGTTCCTGGAAAAAGGAATGTATGCTAAGTGGAATGCATGCAGATCTAGGAAGGCACGTGTCAATATGGGCACATGTAGTTAAAGCTAAAGAGTCAACTCATGTTGGGGGTCTGCTAGCCATTCTCCTTACGGGGGTTCGCTGGTCATTCTTCCATCCTCCTCTTGAGTTCTCTTTCCATTCCCGATTCCCTTGAATTCTGTCTGGCCTCTGCATTTTGACCTCTGTATAACCACAGACCTCTAAAAACCATAACTATGAAGTCAACCTGTGTGAGTCCTTAAACGCAATATATCTTCTCTTGCAGAGTCGAGTTCGTACCTGGAACATTTGGGTCGCTGCCTTCTGTTTTCCTGAGTTGTTTTGACTAGTAACTATTGTTTTCAGGCCCATGGTAGAAGAGGTAGGTTGTCAGGCCTGTGAGCAACTCTCTCCGGGTGAGAGAGTTTGTTGGGAAGTAGTTTTATCCTAGAGAGATTCCAACACCAACCACGAAGCTCTGAGAATTCATGTTCTGACCTGTTGCCAAGACCCTGAAAGAGAGGTGAAGCAGTCGATGGACTATGTGACAGTGAAGGTGTATGCTCCTGGATGGAACAAGCATGTGGAGAATGAGAGTTCGTGAGTAGTGGACGTAAGAAGGATCTTAGAGAGAATCCTTCTAGTTGCATTGTATAGTGTTCTTGTAACCTCAGCCTAGTCTAGGATTCCCTTGTTCTGTGTGGATCTTAGTCCCATCTCGGGGGTGACCCACTGCTAAGAGTGATGTGAAGCGTGGTCTAAGGCTGGGAGGTTCATGGAAGGTCTGCATGCAATTGGTGGTATTCTAATAAAAGATAAGTATTGCTTTTATGTTCATTTACATGTTGTGTAATGGTACATATGTTGTAATTGATGAGTATTTCCTGTGTATATTGTATATGATGCATGTGTAGGCTTACTGTTACTTCCACTTTAATATGTTATATATATATGTAGAATAGACATTCTATGTTCATATGGATGTGTATGTTTTTCCACAAGTATCTTTGTCTGTCATAGCCAGTAGTTAAAGATGGAGTTGTCACAGATTAGAGTAGTGCAACAGAGCTGTAGGAGTGACGTTTCTCGACATGTTGGTGGTTGGGGACGTTACAATTTTGTATCAGAGCTAAGTAAAGTGTCTGAATAGTGGCATTTCCTGACTTGTTGGTGGCTGGAGATGTTATAGACACCTTGAAAAACATGTAGTTTTGGGTTGTATAATAGACCATACTTTTTCAATTTATATGCAGTTGTATTTCTCTCGGGGGCCATTATCCCTAGTATGGGAGCCCTAATTTTAGCTTAATAAAATCATTCTCAGCACTGCTTTTCCTTCTGGGGTTTTTCCAGGGGTATCTACCCAAAAATATTGGTGTTTATGTGTGAGCTTCTTTTTGGTTTACTAGTTTATCCTTTCACTACATGTTTAGTTGATTATTCAATAGTTCTTTCATTCAATAAGTTATTTATTTAGAATTAATTATCAGGTGATGGGTTCAAATGATAAAATCAATAATGCAAAGAGATAATAGATCAAATGTTCCTTTTAATAGCCAACATCATAACTTCCCAACTTGGTTTTCTCTTCTAGTTATCTCAGATGGATGACATGAGCATTTTGACCCCAGGCATGCTAACTTCTCTCAAGACTCTATTGTAGTCCTAGATTAATCTCCAATTACTATGTTACTATGCTTTCTTGAATATGTTTTCTTACACATGATCACCCTTCCTGTATTCTCATAGCTTATGTTCCATTTGGATTTGAATCTCCATCCTTAGAGTTAATTTTGCAATGTATCATTAGTTATTAAATATTATGCAAATAAATTTGTATTATATCCAGGTTCTATATGTGACCCTTCCTAGTGTTAATGATAAAACTAATGCTATCTTACATGTCATTCAAATCTCAAAACCATTATTTTAGCTAGATTGATGCTCCCCATTAAGTGGTTTGAAAACATGTACACATTTCCCTAGATGTACAATATTTTCATTAATGCAATATCCTCCACATTCTTTTACAACAACATATCTCTAGAATGAGGAGGTAAAACATTCACTTATGCCAATAATTTTAACATAGAACATTTTAACGCCCTATAAGTTTTGGATTCTTTAGTCATGTAATTATAAAAGACAATAAATAATGATAACTCTATATATACACCATGATATACACTGTATACGAAATCTTGACTTTAAACATAATTTAGAAAAATATATTTATAATAAATTATATATTTAAAAAATAATAATAAAATTTATAATTATTAATTACTTATAAGACTGGTTTTATATTTCAATGTAACATCAATAAGTAATCCACTAATAATAATAAAACAAAAAAACATAATTTTTAAAACACAAATATTAAAAAAAAAAAAGTACATCTTAAAAAAGTTTAGACATTCCAATAAAAAAGACATCCCAACTTTGACGGTTTAAACCCCTAAAGATTTGCAAATAATTCGGACCTTTTATTTATATATAGGTGACCATAAGGGCAAGATTTTGCACATCATTGCATCGGGACTTAGGTATGGAAAACGTCCACTTATGGTTGTTGTGTTCACTGTAAAGAATTTGGTTATTATTAAATGATCTGTTATATAGGTTAATTTCTTGGCCCCACAACTAGCCTTGGGAAATGCGTGCTCTAAAACATGTTATGAGGAGAGTTTCAATACATTACAAGATTTAAGAACAATAATCTGTGTTTTTATTAACTCAAATTTATATATAATTGTGTTCTTAGGAGAGTTTCAATACATTAGTTTTGTTATGACTAGAGTTTCAATACATTAAAAAAGACAAGGACAGTAATCTGTGTTTTTTTCCAATTCAAATTTTATATAATTTTGTTTAAATATTTTAGTGGAATTTCGTCTATGATTTTTTTCAATTCAAGATTCTCTATAGTTTTAGAAAATATTTTAATTTAAATATTTTAATGGAATTTCATTATTTACTCAATTATTATTAACCTTTCAAAGATACTTTACTATGTACCTTGGAGAATATTTTGATTTAAATATTTTAATGGAATTTCATTATTTACTCAATTATTATCAACCACTCAAAGATACTTTACGATGTACCTGTGGTACAACTCACCTTGTTGTTACTGGATCTCCAGATTTCCTGTAATTTGTAATAATTTGCACTTACTATGTACTTGTCATACAATACCTTACCCTCAATGGATCTACAAGATTTGAGATTTCCTATAATTGTCATTTTTATGTACATTTGCTACAATTCATCTTGAATTTTCAAGATTTCAGATTTCCTAGTTAGTACAATGAATTGGATGAAAATATGAACATCTAATTTCTAGTAAAGGTTGTTGATAATACGGCTCAATTATGCATATTAAAATAGTGACAAAAAATCGACGATGAAATAATAAATGAAAGAACCCCATGGAAAGCCATTATAATGTGAAGACAAAATGATGCACCACTGATTTTGTAAAAATGGCTTTTAACTTTTTCTTCGTTCTCTTAAGCGGTTTATTAGAAAAAAAATACTTATGAGAGAGATTTAATGGCGAACTTTCCCAAATTTGGACCATTTGATGAAGTATTGGGTTTTTTCACCATTTTAGAGATTTTCTAAAATCCATAATTTAATATGAAAAAAGTAAGAACCAATTCTATCTCTAAAATCCATCGTCTAAAAGAACAAATTCTAACCAATCATAACATCAGAAAACATAATTTTGTAATATTATGTTGAAACATATTCAGCTTCTTCATTTTATTGTTAAAACCAAGTAGAAAAACAAACATCGAACATCATAACTAATAAAGTAAGAAAGACTAAACCAAAAAGTTCACAAACGAAGGTAAAACAAACCATTCAATGATTCTTATACTAAGCTTCTTCATTTCATTTTATTGTTAAAATAAGTAGAATAACAAACATCTAACATTATATATAATAAAGTAAATAGCATAGCCGCAAACTCGTGGTTGGTGAACATTGAAAGGTTTCGGCTGGCCCAGAAAATCTTTCGGTTAGACCAAAAAATGAAACATAGATTCACATCTCTCCACTCTGTAACAAAATCTTATTTTTTGTTAATCACTCAGACGTGTCAATCAACTAGCCGTCATAATAAATTTTAAATATGATTAATTAAAAGTAAAAAAATAAGCATGTAAAATAAGTTAGTGGTTGAAATCACAACCATTGATTAATTTGGACGAATAAGAATATTCCATCAATATTTAATATTGTCCATACACAACTGATTAAGCACTAGAAACCTATTAAATGTGCCCATTATCAATAGGTGTATGCCTTTCGGCGTAATAAATACTAAAGATTAAAGCAAAAAGTTGACAAACGAAGTTAAAACAAAACATTCAACGAAGTTAAAACAAAACATTCAATGATTCTTATCTTACAATTTTTGTGTATATATCGTACTTATTCAAGTAGACTGAGCACTTCACATTCCATTTACTAAATAATACTTTCAGATACACCGAATAACCCAAATATGATATTCTTATTGTTGTGTATATATTAGCAATTCAAGGTCAAAATATACCAGGAGAAGTATTTGCATTTGCATTAAAAAATTCTATAAATTTTAACTATTTCAATATATGTCAATAAAAGTGATTTTTTTAAATAGTAAAAATCTTATTAATAATTAAAATACTACAAGTTTTATATTTATTTGTTCCCAATGAATCTGACTTTACTGTTAATAGTCTTTTAAATATTGTAAATTCTACCCATCTCACTAGTAGTGATTCTTGAGGGGTGAGTTCAATCTACATGTGAACTACTTTTTGCCTTTTCATGTAGGCTGTAGCTATCTTGGCATCATTTCATACATATGACTTACTGTTTGGTCAATTGTTTGTGTACATTGATTACATATAAGCAGAATTGAGACATAGAAAGGAGTTGAAACCTCTTATTTGGTGCTTTTCAAAATTGAAACTATGTGCAAGCTGCTATATCAAGGTAACCAGTTAAGATTTTATATTTATGTTTTTAATGGTGTTGTATTCCACTTGAAGTAGTTAAATGATGTTGAGTTAAATGCATTTTCATAATAATTTTATATTTTGCATGGAATGCCTTTTCATTTACAATAAAAATGAACAAAAACACATATGACACATAATATTTAAATGACCTGCAAATATAAAAATAAAATGTCATGAGAAGAATAATTTAAAAAAAAAAATCCATCATAAAAAATGTAATTAGAGTACATATCACTTTACCATAAAATGTTTTACATAATATCTTTCTCACTTTACCATACATTGTTTTACATAATATCTTTTTCCAATGGATTTTTCAACCAACCATTGTGAAGATTGTGAAGATATTGCACATCAATTTTTTATACCCTATACCATACTATGTTTTATATAATATCTTTTTCCACACTATATATTACATAATATAATTTTCCACCCCACCCCAGTCCAACTTTTTTTATGAATTTCTCAACCAACCATTGTGAAGGGCTTCATAACTCTAAAATTGGATAAGATGTGTAACGGTGGGTTTCCCCATGGAAAGAGGGGTGTTAATGAAAGTCGAACCTCTTTTATCACAATGAATTTAAATGAGAGTGTTAGAACTCTGTAAATTTTGTCCGACTGAATAGACAAACGACAGAGGTAACTGTTTCAACCAACTTTAGAGTTGAGGCACTAGCCTACTCAACTCAGAGAGGGCTCTCTCATGTCACTTGATATATCTATGGCAATCAGTGGCTAGATTTTGTTTATGTTGGGGGTTTTTAATAAAATAACTAGAGAAATGAAGATGACATTTGGGCTATGGGGTCTGGAATAAATAGAATACATCATCAAACCTGAGAGTATTCAGAGGAAAAGGCTAAATCAGGCAGTAAGTCTAAGTTTATATCTGAAATTTTAGCGTGAAATGAGAGGAAAAAGAAACACATAACTACATCAGAGCATTACATAGATGAATTCTGAATAAGTTAAGAAGAAAGAAAACATAGTCTAAGTTGCTAAGCTGAGAGCATCAAATAATGAATTCTGGGCCTCTCAATCTCCAATTTAGATAGAAAGAAGTGTAAATGAAATGTATGCTTACAAGAAATATATACTATGAGAGGAAAACAATACTAATGTCACTGTCAGTTAGGTTCTTGTCATAAACAATCGAAAATCTGTCTCTGCATTTATATATTCATTCTAGCCTGAAAATTTACAAAAAAAATTCCTGCACAGAGGGCAGACTCTTCTTTTCTCCATGCTTTATATATCCTCGAGATAATATAAATATGGATAAGGTTTCTTCATGGAATTCAAAATGTTCAGACTTCTCATCGTTCTAAAATTAGAGATAAGTTACAAGGAGAAATGATTTATAATAACTGTTACCCTATTTTAGAGGGATCATTAGGAACAGTTTCATCATATCTAGGCTCCATATGTCCAAAACTTGTTGGAATGTACTTTTCTCCTCCTGAAGGTTCATTTTATCTTAGTGATCTCCCCCTCTAGAGTATCCAACCAGGTCGGTTGATTCTCTCCAACACTTTCAGTCGTTTCAACTATGGTTTTTTTCTTTTGTCATTTGCTCTGTTTCTTTTTTACAACTCACCTATTGATGAATAGATTCCTCATAATGGTATTTAGCCTAACTTCCAATCCTGATTCTATAGCAAGTTCTGTGTGGAATTTAGTCCCTAATATACGTGAAATTACTCTTTCCTTCTTACTCGTAGGTAAATTTGTCATGTTGCTTGAATGACCAGTTTCACTTGATATAGCTTTGTCGATGTATCCCAATTTCATGGACACCGAAATGTTCCTACAGAAAACAAAGAGTCAAGCAAATTGGAGATTACTACGTTTATGGATGAGATGATGCCTCCATACTTGAGAATCGAGAGTTATAGAGTTCCAATCATGAATCACTCATAGACTCACTTGCACATACATTTGTTTACCACACTTGTCTAATCCATTTCATATGATTAGTTTTTGAGTTCATTATATGGTGGTGTTAATATGACATCATACAGTTGTGAAGTACTGAACGAGTGAAATAGGGTGATTCTGACCAGCCATCGCCCACCCCATGACTAGTTGATTTGACATATTGAAACATGTGACATCGGGGCTTTAGTGAAAGTAGTTTCAGGCAACCCTCCTTTCACCCCGATGTATCTCTGGAGGCACCGTGCATCCATTTTAAAAACCATAATGGTTTTCCCTAGTCCGCCTTTACATGGTTAAGTCTCATGCAAGTTCATTGCCCAATATGGGCTCTAGCCGTTGATCTGGGTCATTTTATAATCGACGGTCTATCAAGTTATACCTTTTGTGCCTCCTCTATATTCATCCATATGCCGCCATATATTTCTTGGTCCTCTGAATTATCAATTCTCCACTATCAAGATTCCACGATGATGTATCTCTTGCTAAATTCCCGAGACTCGGATCTTGTTTGAAAATTGTTATGTTCATAACATAGGCTTCAAATGGGGATGCTATCCTCCCTGTGAGATAGAAAAGAACTTGTAGACTTGGTGGTTGATCCATTGGGTTGATCCCAAAAGACGTGCGTGTACCCTGCTCCAACCATATCACTAGTGGCTGCTGAAGTCCAAACTCTGCACGCCGTTCTCAACTGGATATTGAAAACTGAATATATTGTTGAAGCTGACTGCACACAATACTTGAGATATAAACTAAAGAATTCTTTTATGGAAATCTTATTCGTGCATTCCTTCCTACCCTAAAATGATGACATGAACACTCAATCAAGTGATGCTAAAGTTCCAGTGAAACCAATCAAGCAATTGGCTTCCTAATTTTTCTCTGCTCACATATTTCTTAAGAAGGCAGAAAAATGTAGAAGATGGCAGCTGAAAACAAAATTTGAATCCAAAATCTGAGCTTTTGAATTAAATAAACTCCTCCTTCACTGATGAATGTAATAGGATGGCCACCAGATCTTGAAAACTATGAAAAATCATTTCTTCTTGGTGATCGAAAACAAAAACGAAAGACTCTATCGTAAGTGTTTGTTGTTCTTGCTTTATTTCTTATGTTTTGAGAACATTTTCAAATGTAATGTCAGCAACGGGTTTTTCTACTTCTCCATGCACCTCAAGAAAAACATTTGTACATTCTTCAAATATGACAGCCATATTATGTGGATCAAGGCTATCCTTTTATTCATCAAACTATTCTGATTTGGTTTCATTAAACTTTTGGAAATTTGTTTGAGGGTTGCCATTTTGACTTTCAAATGAATTAATAGAAATAAGTTCTTGCTGATAACATTCTTGCAAATGCAAAAAGATGACATCATGAACTAATTGACATTCTAGAGTCCTCATGGATGTATTTTCAAGATCTTTGCCTATGTCTATGCTGTTTAGAAATTGGACCAATACATCATTCTCAGGGGAATAAAAGAAACCTTGAAATACCTTGTCTTGCTGGTAATATTGTTGAACATCTGTGTTAGTTTTGGAGAAAGGAAAAGACCTTTGATAAAAATTTATTGATCATCTTCTTCTTTAATATGATGATTAAGCAAAGATTGGAATTCTAAATCGAAATACCCTTCCAAGTAATGATCGTGCATTGCATGCAAGTGTAGTTGGTGTTCTTTAATGATGACAACCTTTTCATGTAAAATGATGCTACTGTGAATATAGTCATAAGTCCCTTTTTTTTCTGAAATTTCATGATTTTCTCTTAACCATTCAAAGGAAGAAAAACATAAGGGGAAATAGTTTTTATCTATAAGCCCCCTGATTTATTCACCTCCGACTTCATGCTTGGATATTTTTTGATTTGAAACGCTATTTTGTTTTAACAATTCGAATGAGGAAATCACAATGGCAAGGTTTTGTGACCTGACTCACAACCTTTTTCATTTTTCTAGTATCATCATAGGTATGTTCTTCCATCTCTTTGGGTTTTTGGACATGCTCACCTTCCACTTTGTCTTCGACCAACAACTTTATTTCTTAATTTACAATCAAAACAAAGAATAGGGTCATCAAGCGTCTGAGAAGAGTACTCCAATATCTTGTCAACCTATTTCGTTGGTTTGGTGTGACTCTACATCAACAGAAATTCATTTGCCTCAATAATAATCTGAGAATTCTCTTTCAACAATTTGAATGTAGTAAAGCACAACGGTAGAGAATTATTTTCATCTGGTCTAATACTTTGCTCCTCACTTTACTGATAAAAAAGAAAGTCTTCAATATCATGATCATCTTCACACTTGTCATATACAGGCAGATCACTTCCATATGCAAGGTCATCTAACAAGAACAAACATGGAACATCAACCTGTTCTTCAACAAATGGATTTGTACACTCATCGTCTTGATTATCTATAAATGAATACATGAAATAATTAGCTCCTTACTTATCATGGGATGGATCATAAGCTAAGAAAACACCTTCTCTTTCAACAAGTGGGACATAATGTTTTGCAACATCCTTGGTATTGGGAGATTCAAGAGGGCCTATGACATGGTCAACTATATGCTCAAGGTTCCAATCAACCATTTTTTGTTCATATTCTCTTTTATTTTCTTTAGCATTTAACTCCTCATTTTGGATCTGTTTACATGCTTGGATGTTGTGTTGAATATCCTGAGCATCATCAAACATTTTTTGTAAGGACTTAGGTCTTCTTTCCATCAAGAGGAAATATAAGTCTCGATGAAGAGTATTTGCTTAATGGAGCATGGCAGTATCTTCAGTGGGTTGAATTCCTTTGGAAAAATTGTAATAGACACTGGAAAAACCTCCTACTAAATATATAAATAGTTTGATTTCTCTTCTTTTTTAAGGAATATAACTCTATAAGTTATAGATCCAAATATTTCTTCCTGCCCCAAAACTTTAAAAAGACATCCTTCAACTCCTCCCATGAGCTAATTGTCTTTGGATGCAAACATTTAAACCAATATTTTGTGTCTCTTTTCAAGGATTGAGAGAAGGTCGTCATACAAACATCGTTATGGTCAATTTCAAACAAATCTATAAAATGCTCAAACGCTTGAATGTATTTTTTAGATGAGATGGTATCAGGTTCCCCATCAAACATAGGAAGGTACTCATAGTTTTTCGGAGGAAAATCATGAAAGATGTGAGGTAGATTTAAGGGTTTGTATCTATGTTGAATCTTGAAGGGTGTTGGGTTAAGTGCAGGGGATGAAATATCAATCCTGGTTTCATGATACTTATCAACTTGGTTGTGGTCATCACATGGCCCAGATGAGAAATTTTTATTAACATCAGTGATACAGTGAGGATATGCATTCACAATTTTAAAAGAAGGATATATAATTGCAAGATCTTCATGATCATCATTAGAATGCATCAGGTAAAGAAAAATTTGTTTGGCATGTTCAAGGGAAAAAGTAGAGGCAACTTACAACAAACAATAAAATGCCTTGGAAAAAATCTAATTTTAAGTACTTGTTTTATTCCATAATGTCTTTTCATACCTCTGTTAAGGGATCTCATTTTCTAGTGGAGTCTTTAAATTACATTTGAATCTTGAGTAGAGTCGCCAATAATGTTTTGGAAGATGGATTCTGCATTGAGAGTGGAGTCACCAGTGAAAATTTGAATTTCTGAATTCTTCTACTTGTGAAATCACCTTCAAACTGATTTTTTGATATGTGGAGTCGTCAGAGCAGGAATACAGCCAATATATGGGTAAGTGTCTGCTACTCTTATACCTTAGAACTCAACCATTTTTTTCTTTCCCAGAGAAATTTTCAATTTCGTCCTTGGCAACGACGCCAAAATGTTAGCACTCTGTAAATTGTGTCCAACTGAATAGACAAATGACAAAGGTAACTGTTTCAACTAACTTTAGAGCTGAGGAACTAGCCTATTCAACTCAAAGAGGACTCTCTCATGTCACTTGATATATCTATGGCGATCAGTGGCTAGATTTGGTTTGTGTTGGGGGTTTTTAATAAAATAACTGGAGAAATGACGATGACGTTTGGGCTATGGGGTTTAGAATAAATAGAATACATCATCAAACCTGAGACTATTCAGTGGAAAAGGCTAAATCAGGCAGTAAGTCTGAGTTTATATATGAAAATTTTGCATGACATCAGAGGGAAAAGAAACAGATAACTACATCAAAGCATTACGAAGATGAATTCTGAATAAGTTAAGAAGAAAGAAAAAACAATCTAAGTTGCTAAGTCGAGAGCATCAAATAATGAATTATGGGCCTCTAAATCTGCATTTTAGATAGAAAGAAGTGTAAATGAATCGTATGCTTACAGGAAATACATACTATGAGAGGAAAACAAGACTCATATCATTGTGAGTTAGAATATTTTCATAAACAATCCAAAATCTGCCTCTGCATTTATATATTCATTCTAGCCCCAAAATTTACAAAAAAATTTCTTGCACAGAGGGCATGCTCCTCTTTTCTCCATGCTTTCTATATCCTCGAGATAATATATATATGGAGAAGGTTTCTTCGTGGAATTAAAAACGTTCATACTTCTCATCATTCTAAAATTAGAGATAAGTTACAAGGAGGAATGATTTATAGTAACTGTTAGCCTATTTTAGAGGGACCGTTAGGAACAGGTTCATCATATCTAGGCACCATCTATCCAAAACTTGTTGGGATGTGCTTATCTCCACCTGAGAGCTAATTTTGGCTTAGCGATCTGCTCCTTTAGACTATCCAACTAGGTCGGTTGATTCTCTCCAACACTTTCAACCATTTCATCTATGGTTTCTTTCTTCTGTCGTTTGCTTAGTTTCTTTTTTACAACTCGCCTATTGATGACTAGATCCATCATAATGGGATTTAGCCTGACTTCCAATCCTGAGTCTATAGAAGGTTCTGTGTGTAATTTAGTCGCTAATATATGTGCAAATACCCTTTTTATTCTTACTCATAGGTAAATCTACCATGTTGCCTGAATGACCGGTTTCACTGAATAGAGCTTTGTCCATGTATCCCAATTTCGTGGACATGGAAATGTTCCTACAAAAATCAGAGAGTCGAGCCAATTGGAGATTACTTCGTTTATGGTTGAGATGATGCCTCCATACTTCAGAATCGATAGTTATAGAGTTCCAATCATGAATCACTGATAGATTCACTTATAGGTACGTTGGTTTACCATGCTTGGCTAATCCATTTCAAATGATTAGCCTTCGAGTTCATTATATGGCAGCGTTCACCTCACATCATACGGTTGTGAAGTACCAAATGAGTGAAATGAGGTGATTATGACCAGTCCTCGTTGGCCCCATGACTGGTTGATTTTACATATTGAAACATGTGACATCGAGGCTTTAGCGAAAGTGGTTTCAGGCAACTTGCCTTTCACCCCAATGTATCTCTGGAGGCGTCGCACGTCCATTTTAAAAACCTCAATGGTTTTCTCCAGACCGCCTTTACATGGTTAAGTCCTGTGCAAGTTCACCACCTGATATGGGCTCTAGCCGTTGATATGGGTCGTTTAATAATCGATGGCCTGTCGAGTTATACCTTTTGCACCTCCGCTATATTCGTCCATACGCCGCCAGATATGTCCCGGTCCTCTAAATTATCAATTCTCCACTATTAGGCTTCTGCGGCAATGTAGCTCTTGGTAAATTCCCGAGACTCGGATCTTGTTTGAAAATTGTTATGGTGATAACAAAGAGAAAACTTTCGTGGAATCCATTTTTTTCTAATCCTACCGATTTCAATGTCCGACACAACTACGACGTTACAACAAAAGATTACAATTACAAGATTCTCACGCATTGTAATGCCTGGAGTGAGGATCCATAAACAAAGTTCTCATACCATTCCATCACTGGTTGCTTTAAACAGTCTCCAAAATCAATCCAAATCGAAATCTTAACATTTAGGCTGTTGTTGGAGGCATCAAAACAATCAAAACAAATGATCTTCAGACTAACTTCGTCGTTATAAAGCACATCCATTCACTGAAGAGAGCCTTGAAACTCAGGAGCACCACTCAGTCTTTATATAAATGAGAGTACGAGTTGGCTCCATGGGGGTCATGAAATTGGTATGGTAAGTCAGAGTATGTTTTGGCTGGTCGTGGTCATAGAAATGGTGAGCGGCACCAAACATATATTCCCTTACTTCGGTACAAATGTCATACATTCAGGATCAAATAATAAACGCTATGCGTTTGGCATCACTGATTCTGCCACAGTTGCAACCAAAAAAATATGTAAGTATACTTTCACACGTTTTAAAAGCACACTAATTGCTTAAGTATTGTACACAATTCAGTATCAGATGTATTGTTTGGTGTTGCTTTGGAGAATAGTCCCGACGACGTTAAACTCTAATTATCTCATTTAGTTTTGGCTGGGATTAAGATAACTATGCTGGTTAGATTTAATAACAATCTTTAATAACCATCTTACTTGGTTGTATTGGGTTGATAATATATTTTTATTATACAAGTTTTTCTTAAAATGCAAGTTCAGTGAGATCAATCAATTTGTTTTATAAAATAAAATAAAAAATAAAGATACTTGTGTAAAGTACTTAGTCTCATAAGATTATATTTAAGTTAGTGTCTAATTTATAAGGGAAATTCAAAGAGTTTATTAAAAAAAACAATAAATATAACGAAGTTGTAAAAAATGTTTAATATCAATAGATTCAAAGAGTTTATTAAAACAAAACAATAAATACAAAGAAGTTGTAAAAAATGTTTAATATCATATGAATTATGTGAAAGTTATTTTTCCAAAATCAAACACACATTATGTATTATGTAGACTGATAATGAGAATTATAGGGAATAATGAAGCAAAATGATATTCAAAGATTCACACATCAAAACTAGGTGCCATATTGACAAACCTTTTACCATAACACTAGAAAAAGCTTTTATAATATTACTAACCAATATATATGATGTTCATATATATAAACATAATGTTGATGGAAAAAATCTAAGTTGTCAAATAACATGACATTGATAATGCTATAGTGGAGAAGATGATATATAAGTATTTAACCTTAAACCTATTTTTTTTACAATTTTCAATCAAATTCCAATGAAAAAGAAGCCAATAACACTATTAAACTAAAATTAAAAAATATTATATTTCAATTACAATATAATTAAAAAAAATTAATAAATACATGGTGAAAAGAAATATCCAAGAAATGACTCTTTGTTGGAAACCATTAGCTCTATTAATTTTTTTCTTTAGTTTATTAGAAAATGTTGTATAAAATGTACCAATTAAAAAATACATAAAAAATTAGAAGTAATTAAAACTCACTTTTTGAATTCCTATACGATAAATGAATAAAATTTTCTATACTCCTTTGTATTAAATTAGCCAAATATTCAATCATATTGAAAAAAAGCAATTAGACAAACTCTTTGAACTAACAACTAACTCTTTAATCTATCATCCCTTTCTATATGTATATACTAGCATTTAAAAACAAAACATTTAATAGTAAATTACATAAATAAAATATGCATTAAAATTTTTAATTTCTATCCATGTGTTATGTAAAAAGCGAAATGGTACAACCAACCATTGCTATGAAAGTGTAAAATTGTTAGAAAAGTCATCATGAATGCTTCTAATGAGTCCTTAAAATAAGATACAAAGCCCTAATTAAAATGGAAAAGATGCACTACATAAATAGAAAGCAAGAAAAACTTTTTCACATATCTTAGCTAGATCCTAAGAAATTCTAGAGGAAAATTCTAACTCATAAAACTAAAAATAATAATATGACTCCCTTAAGGGAATGTAACCTTAAAAGTTATTGTGTATTGTCATGGACAACATTTCAAATGTTTTTACACATGATGAAGTGTTTCTGTAGAAGATATAAATTTTTGGGTTGAGCGACTTGCAAAAGGGGAAGCTAATGACATAAAAGGTTATGAAGGATAGATCTTAAAAAATGGAGGGCCTACTATCATCCGCCATATACATAATCTCTGCAATTTAGCACTCAAGCATGGATTTCCTAAAACCCAGACTCAAAGCCTCATTTTACCTATTTAAAAAAGTGGAGATAAAAAAAAATTCCTCTAATTATAGGACCATTATGATTAGACAAATTTTAGGCAAGTTGTATGAAAGTATTTTGGAAAAGAAGATCATCACATGGCTATAAATACAAATAAAATGAGCTAAAGGCCAGGCAAGGTTCATAGGCTATCCTTTGACTTTGGACCACCTTGTTATGCTTATGACCAATGGAGACAAGTGTCAAAATAATAAAACCAATTTCCTTGATTGTTTCATTGCTTTTAGAAAACCTTTTTACATAGTACCATAAACTAACCTTTGGAATAGGATAGAAGAGTTAAAAATTTCTTTCAAGTTGAGAGTTGTTGTGGTAAGGTTGTATGTGAATGTTTTTTCTAGGTTTAGGAACACTAAGGGTTGGTTAGAAAAAATAAACTGTAATATAAGATTCAAACAAGGTTGTCCCTTGTCCCCTACTATTTTTGGCATATACATAGACAAGTTAGAAGAATATATGGAAGATGTAGGTTGTGTTGGCTCGACTATCATTGGTTAGTCATAATACTTCTTCTTTATGCCGATGATATTCTTCTTAAAAGGAGTCGTTATAAATTTGGTAAGAAACCAAGAATCCTCAAGGACTTTTTCTCTGGTCTTAGTATGGTTGTGAACACTAGAAAAATTAAAGTTATGATAATTATCTCTAGAAATATCACCTATGATAATTTTGTACATGAAAAGAATAGCTTTGAGAATGTTCCTTCATACAAATACCTTAGAAGCAATATTCATCACAAGCTCAATTGGAACTATAGCATTGCAAAAAGGATAAATGGCGGGTGGGAATTTTATTATGGGCTTGAAAATAATTGTAAATTAGTATACCTTTGGCTATGGCATAAGGAAAAAATACTCTTTGAGAGTCTCATCACACTTATCATTTTATATGGATGTTAATTCCAGGGATGTAGTATCTCTAGAAAATCCTTGAGAAATATAAAGAAAATTGAAAAGAATTTTACATCTGATAATCTCAAAATTAAAAGTAAGACACCCTATCCTATCCTCCTCATAGAAGCATGTATTTACCCCATTGAGAGAATGGATATTATTAGGTACTTATGTAAAAGAACAATATAAATTACATGGATGAACAAAAGCTTCCCAAAATTTCTTCAAACTCCTGTCAAAACCACTAACAACTAGAGTTGGGATCACTACTACATTGGGTGCAAATTACGACGAAATATTACGATGGTTTAAAATTTCATCATATTTGTTTTTCTTTTTTTGGACTAAATATACCTTTTCTTTTCGGGGTCCAAATGTTGATCGCTCTAGCGACCAACCTTCTAGGTTGGTCGTTTTAACGATGAAAGTTGGTCGGTAGAGAGACCAAACCCCATTTAGTCGCTATAGAAACCAACAATGGCACGTGTGAGAATCAAACAGCCATTTACGACAAATCAATCCTATATATATCTCAGTTACGACAAATTTGTTATAGTTGCGACAATCATTTTCTACAGTTGCGAAAAGTAGTCGGGTGTTCTGATGCAATGGTGTTCTGATTTTTTATGAAATCGTGATTTCAATTCTCTTTCAAGAAGAGAAACATTGAATTGATCAGACTCTACATAGGTGAGATTTTGAAGGTTAGTACTTAAATTTTTTGTGTGTGATTTAGTAATTTGGTGCTATTGAACTATTTTATGGTTTATTTTCACTCCTTAAATCAGCGTTTATGGTTTATTTTAACTCCTTAGAAAGATTTTATGGTTTATCCACTTTTGATAGAGTAAAACGATTATTGATTCAACTACTATCACTCTAATTAGATTCAATCACTTTAATTTTTTCCTTATATTTCATGGAACTTATTGAATATCTAAGTATCCTTGCCTTGGTAAATTTACATTTAGGGTTTCCTCCTTGAGTTGGAAAAGAACCAACTAGAAATGAAGAGAAATGGATTTTTTGTTGATATTGGGCATAAATACTCTTGTGTATCCCTAAAGCTACCCTAATTTTTATTAGGGACTTAATATTATATAGTGTGATTTTGGGTGATAATATATCCACCTCCTCTTATTAATGTTTCATGCTTTTAGGATTCATGCTTTGTCCCTTATTGTTTCTGAACATGCTGTATAATTTTCATTACAAATATCTAAATATATAGCAAATTATTTGAATAGATTTGTATATTGTACTCATAATGTTTCAATGGATTTGTTGTAATAGGTAATTACAATGCCAACTCTAGACGAGAAAAGAGATCTTGTTATGTTAATGCGACACATGGTGGTTCATGTTGATGGGAAATGTTATTGCCCTTGTTGTGAATGCAGGGGTTTTAATGGAAGAAGACTACCTTTAAAAATAGTTGAAAAACATTTTAGGGAGAATGGGCACGTTGAAGGGGGCAATGAATATCGTCCCATGGTAAGTAATTAGTTATTATAGATCTTTAATGGTATTATACATTAATTGTTTTTTTTTCAATTTATCTTTCAAAATAATATTTTTAATATACTCTAATTGTAATTTATTGCTTCCATTGTTTTTATTAAAGAAAAATCATCCTAAGAATATGATGCTTCCTAGCAGGAGACGTTTTCTTAGAGATAATATTGAAGAACAAGCTGAACTTAATCGTGTGGATAATGGTGATCATGTTATTCCTATGGAAAATGATGATATTAATAATACCGTTGATGATAATGGGGCAAATGGATTGATCCAAGACATTTATAATGCTCCAACTTCTTTTGTGGATTTCTCAACCAACCATTGTGAAGGGCTTCAGAACTCTAAAATTGGATAAGATGTGTAATGGTGGGTTTCCCCATGGAAAGCGGGGTGTTAATGAAAGTCGAACCTGTTCTATCACAATGAATTTAAATGAGAGTGTTAGAACTCTGTAAATTTTTTCCGGTTGAATAGAGAAATGACAGATGTAACTGTTTCAACCAGCTTTAGAGTTGAGGCATTAGTTTACTCAACTTAGAGAGGGCTCTCACATGTCACTTGATATATCTATGAAAATCAGTGGCTAGATTTCCTTTGTGTTGGGGGTTTTTAATAAAATAACTAGAGAAATGAAGATGACATTTAGGCTATGGGGACTGGAATAAATAGAATACATCATCAAACCTGAGACTATTCAGAGGAAAAGGATAAATCAAGCAGTAAGTCTGAGTTTATATCTGAAAATTTCACGTGACATGAGAGGAAAAAGAAACACATAACTACATTACAGAGATGAATTCTAAATAAGCTAAGAAGAAAGAAAACACAGTCTAAGTTGCTAAGCCGAGAGCATCAAATAATGAATTTTGGGCCTCTAAATCTCCAATTTAGATAGAAAGAAGTGTAAATGAAATTTATTCTTACAGGAAATACATACTATGAGAGGAAAACAAGACTCATGTCACTTTTAGTTAGAATCTTTTCATAAACAATCGAAAATCTGTCTCTGCATTTATATATTCATTCTAGCCCCAAAATGTACAAAAGAATTTCCTGGACAGAGGGTAGGCTCCTCTTTTCTCCATGCTTTATATATCCTCGAGATAATATAAAGATGGAGAAGGTTTCTTCATGGAATTCAAAACGTTCAGACTTCTCATCGTTCTAAAATTAGAGATAAGTTACAAGGAGGAATGATTTATAATAACCGTTACCCTATTTTAGAGGGATCATTAGGAACAGGTTCATCATATCTAGGCTCCATATGTCCAAAACTTGTTGGAATGTACTTATCTCCACCTGAGAGTTCATTTTATCTTAGTGATCTCCTCCTTTAGAGTATCCAACCAAGTCGGTTGATTCTCTCCAACACTTTCAGTTGTTTCAGCAATGGTTTTTTTCTTTTGTCATTTGCTCTGTTTCTTTTTTACAACTCACCTATTGATGACTAGATCCCTCATAATGGGATTTAGCCTAACTTCCAATCTTGATTTTTTAGCAAGTTCTGTGTGGAATTTAGTCCCTAATAAATGTGCAATTACCCTTTCCTTGTAGAGTCCTAACTCTATTAAATCAAAAAAATTTCATACAATTAAACATATAATTCCTTTCTCATTGCATACATAATTCATTGACCATCGAATAAGCATAAATATTCAGCAGAAATTAAAATTTTATCCACAACATAAAAATTACTTAAATGAATAAATAAATTACCTCTTCCTGATGCTAATTCCCCGATTGATCTGGTTGTTCGTTGCTGAAGTTGAAACTGTGTCAAACACTACCCAAAACCGAGTTTTCCTCCCTACCAACTAGGAGTAGCCTGTCTAGCTCCCTAGATCTAGGATACCGTAAGGATATCCTTGCCCCCATGCCCAAAACTGTAACGTACTGTCCCACTGTATGACAACCATTCTAGTAACAGGGGCAAAAATTTTTTTTGTGTGTGTGTGCGCGCATGTAGAAGTAGCAACATAATGACTGTATAACGCCACTCGATTAACAAAAAAACTCAATCACGAGGTTCAGCACAAGAATGCTGAAGGCCTCAACGAGAACTACAATCAACACGACCATAGGCAGAGGTGCCCAATGCAGACATTCAGCGAAAGGTAAAACTGACCACTAAATACGACTGACCTCCCGCCCGTCCTACCCTCGAAGGTTAGGACCTCCAAGACACATAATCAACGCTCAAGCCCGGTTTCCCATCATCTTTAACCATTTAAGGTCTCAGGGCTGGCGACTGTTCTGAGGAACATGGAGGTGTCTACATCCCACCCGAGACAACAGACCAAGCAACCAACAGATCACACTCAAGTACAACATAAGTAAGAAGAACAACCGCGCCCCTTTCGGAAGGCGCGTGACAAGGATTCTGACAACGAACACCCCAGTTCATAATATTTAAGGATCAACCACCCAATGTACTCACTTGGGTAATTAGGTTATGAATTTCTAGACTATGGCGCCTCGTATGTTATTAATAATATTTAAAAGTTACAATTGACTCTATCATGAACATTATCCATCTATCGTTGATGTCATACTTCGAACCATGAGTTGGCTATTTATCCTACTTCTTATATGCTACCAACACTAAATCCATAATGATGTTATGAGATTAAAACATTCATTAAGGTCCACTAGTAATGCACTAAAAGACATCATATTTAGGTAACATTGTTTGAAAAAGAAATCAACATGCTTCATGAATTAAATGGCCATCTAAATAATAAAATTAAATGTCAAGTTAAAAGGGCACCTAAGGATTTGATAACTATCAACATGCGAAATAACAATAAACAAGGTTAGCAATTCATTTAAAGAGGCTCCCATAAGGACACAGCCTCTCGATTACGGGAATCGAAATTTGAATTCAACACACCATTTTCCTTTTCTTTTCCCCATTTTTTTTCTCTTATTTTTAACAATCTTATATTTTAACAAAACTTAAAGGAAAGGGTCAGTCATCCATATTACAATTGACCCCCGTTTAATAACATCCACACCTTTTATATATATATTTTCTAAAGGACATCACATTTTAAACCACATACATCTAATGAATCTTTTCATCAAGTTTACATGACTTCTTGAGTGGGATCTTCAATATATAAGGCCATGGAAATAATTAAAGGTCTTCTTTTAGGTATCAATTTAAAGAAGACAATACTTAAATAACCTTAATATAAATTTTGACAAAATTCAAGAATGATAACTAAAATGACTCATTTGAAACGCTCTATTGAATAGTGCTAAAAGAATGTTCGATATGAAGTAACAATAATCAAGGGTAAGGTAAAATAGCAATACGGCCTCAATTTGAATCACAGTTTAACTACGGTGACAACATGCAATACTAACCCTATTTATTTTGACAAGTTTAATACAATTTAAGGATAGCATCCATATTTTAAAACGATATATTTAAACAGCGAATTTAAACGATAATTTAAACAACTATAGTAAACGATAATTGAAAAGATAGCATCAGCATTTAAACACGATAATCAACACCAGTATTAATACAAGTTTAATACAGTTTAAAGGATAGCATCCGTATTTTTAAAACGATATATTTAAACATCGAATTTAAACGATAATTTAAACAACAATAGTAAACGATAATTGAAAAGATAGCATCAGCATTTAAACACGATAAATCAACACCAGTATTAAACGATAATTTAAAGGATAGCATCAGAATTTACAACAATATATATAAACAGCAAAATTTAGGGTGGCAACCTGAGAAGAGCGATAAGGGGAAGGCAAAATGTCCATAGAGATACGGTTTTAGGAAAAGAGACTCACGATCGAAATTAGAAAAGCAATAACTTTCAAATTTGGGTGGCAGTAAATCAACTCGCTTATTAAAATGTGGCCGCGCTCCCTTAATTGACTTCGCATTTAAAAAAGGTGTAGCGATGGAGTAACAACAGGTTATAGTCATTAATACTTATCAATTAATAAACCACTATAAACCATAATTCCCGTTTAATATACGGCAGTTAATGACGATTTTGCAATTTAAAAAAATAAAACGTCCATCTAAGGTAGAGGGGGTCAGTGGTTAAATACAGTAAACAGGCATTAAAATCACGCCTTCAAGCTACTTACCAATCCCGACAACGGTTAAAACGCGAAAACCCTGGTTGCCCGATCTGTCATTAAGCAAGAGTCAGCCATCAATTTTCCCCAGCACCCACGCAGTCTTAACAGAAATGGCAATAATCCTCGTTCTGCAAGAAGGAAAAAACACATCGTGGCCCACCAAGGAACGGCCCTGCCACGGCTGGGTGAGTTAAAAATGGAAAGGGACAATGCAGAGCGTTCAGAACGCGCAGATCAATTCAGTGCACCCAATCGGCAACGCACAGATCAGAATGATGCACCGAGCCCACGGTCGGATGGCCAGTTGAGAAACACCACGCATAGAGGTCAGAACCATACGCAGTGGACAGAGTGGGAAAACTGGGATACACAGGATACGTTGAGCTAATCCTGGCAGCTACGCAGGGAAAAAACCGTCCAAATTCTCGTGGCAGCGACAGGATAATAAAAATCTCATCAATTTTTTTTTTTTGGAGGTTTAACATTCTTAACGCAGAACCTGGTAATGGTGACACAAGGAAAAGAAAACAGCGCCATGCCCTCATCATTCGCCAAAACACAGGATTTTCTACGGCCTTGGAGGAGCGAGGGTTGAGGAACAGTCCGCGAGCAGGGATTTCATGTTTTGTAGGCAAGGGATATAGACTGAAGGTGCCGGGTTCAAGTCTCATTCCAACTATGAAAATCGGCACAAATTGGTTACAGGTAAGGCGCAGTTCCACGCCCAACTATCAACAATACGCAGCTTAACAAGGGTCAAACGGGAAGCTTTCAACTGAGGGAGATTTAATCCCGTTTATCAGGATTGAAATTTTAAAAGACGCTGGATTGGCAGCAAGAGAATAAATTGTTTCAGCTTACAAAATAGAACAGACCCAACGCAAAACGGCCGCAATCCATTCATGAACATATTGTAGTTGAAGTAACTGGATAGATATGCAACTTGACCGCTATCTATCGATAAGAGAAGACCCCTAACTACCCCTCAAATCTGACCCAACCTATACAATTTGCTCAGGATGAGATCTGGAGGGCATAACACATTTTTTACACTCAGAGAACAGTTTTCAATCTGACTCACCCTATCAGTTCGATGCTACAAAACAGTGGTCGTGAATGAACAAATGATAATATGGAGGCCATTTAAATTCAGATTTAATAAACACATCATATGAGGGAGAACATGAGTCAACAAAATGGGAGACGTTACAGTTCAAATTTAAAAATACATTAAACGAGCGTACCGGATTCCTCGAGCCTGCCTGGTATGCTGTCCGCGTCTCGATCGAAGTCCCGTGCTCCTTGTCCTCCCGCTTGTCGACCGCAGAATGCTCACCGGTACCTCCCAGCCAAACGCGAGGGGTACTCTGCTTCCCCCGTCGCCCCTCGAGCCGCAAAGGGGCCACACAAGAACCAGAGTTTAACGCTAGCGTCTCAGCTCGCCTCAACGGCTGAGCTACCACTCCAACAAGCTGAGCTTACACCCAACTCCTCACAAGAAAATCCGTCAAACCACAATTCGGCAGCGTAACGTTACGCTAACCGTTCATGCCTTTCTTCCTTCCTTTCCCTTTCTTTTATAGCCCAATGAGACCCACCTACTTTCCTGATTATTAATTAATAAATTTTTAAATGATAAATCCTCCAATCAATCTCCGTCGTCCAAGTGTCACTCATCCCTAGGGTTCTCCAATAATTAATTTCTGTTTATTAATTAAAAATCTAATTTCCCTCACACCCCCAAAATTGCTCCTTAAATTTCTCCTAGGGTTCCTAGATCCCCTCTTKCTTTTATTCTCTTTCCTAAAATGATGCTTCTGGAATTTAGTAATTACTTAAATGATGATTCTTTTTCGCTTTTTCCCCAATGTCTCCTACTTTCCAATTTTTATAAGTTTCCTTAATTTATTTTATTTTTATTTTTATTTTCCCTTTTCTTTCTCTCCTTACATTATTTATTATTTTATTAAATTTTTGTTAAAACCCCCAAAGGATACATGCGCTTAATATTCTTTTCAAAATAAACAAATATTTATATTATTATTATTATATTTTTTTTTGAAATCCCAAATTTATACTCCCTTCTTTAATACTTTTTAATTCCCCTTGAAATTAAACACCAAGGGTTTTGCTTAAATTG